>OX235271.1:88112278-88175289 GCA_944472155.2 Trichobilharzia szidati | reverse complement strand
ACGTTTTTTCATATTATTCTTCAGTTAAGGTGACGTTAATTTTAAAGTCAAATTTGCTTCAGATTACGTGATTAAATAGGCTGACGATATATAAGCGTTATTTAATGGGAACAACCCATCGACTGAAAGTTATAACGCTTACCTTTAAATTAACGCCATGTTGACCAATATGTCCAATATCATCTTCATGATCTAGTGTTAACCAGCTTGATTTCTTTGTGCCCGCTTCTTGATTGTGAAGTAAAGGTTCATGGTCTTCGGTGGGCATCTGCGCAGTCCATCCTGCTTCTCGACTGTCGTGGCTTTGGTTGACTTCAAAAGGAGTGGTGCTGGGATTAATTATTAGCTGTTTGTAATATGTGGTTTTTAAGACTGTGTTGCTACTGTGAGTGGAGTTGTTCCTTTCACTAGATAGTCATCCGGTGTCTTCGACAAAAGAAAAGAGATAATAATAATATAATAAGTTTAGGTTATGTAGACTAAACGACAGAAAAAGAAAACGTAAAAACAGACCGCCAATTAAATTTGAAGTTGGCATGTATATTATGTCAGTAATAGTAGGCGTAAGCGTATTAGTTGGAGTAGTCAAGAGAGTGAAACAGGGGAGAATGCAAAGAAATAAAACTATGAGTTTGGATATCTATCCATGAATTGTGAATGATATTTTAAAGTGACAGGCTGTTTGGAAGCAGGCCTAGTGTCGCTGCATGATTGTCCAGCCTTCGCTTAAAGCTGTCCACGTATCGTGCCGTAGCTGCATATGCTGGTAGGGAGCTCCAGGGACAGTTAAAATAAGCGGGAGCGCACTCGAATCTTTTCCCTATGGTGAGCCATCCTTCTTGGATATCCACGGGGAAGCCCGTACGTATGTACGTACGCAGAACACCTTTGTTTGGGTGATTCTGGTCATTTGTTATCTAATAGGCAGTAATCAGGTCCCCTCTAAGCCTACGGTAGCTAAGTGTGTGAAGGGAACTAATTTCTTTGGTCGTTCGTAATACGGTTTGTTTCGGAGACCCTAGCTGCATCGCTTCTGTAATTCACAAGGATGTCAGTTTTTCACGTTAGAACTAGACTCAAATCACACTTCAACGTTGTGCAGGACAAGCTTTCGTTGCACAGTGTGCAACATTCATTCTGCAGCCTACAGGTGCGTAACTTCACTACTACGCACTTTTTCAGGTTGAAAGTCATGTCACTGCCCACCGCCTAGTCTTTCGGAAACTTTAGATCTGCCTGCAACCAATCTGAGTCCTCTGGACACTTTACTGCCCTCCACATCTTTACGTCATCAGCGTATAGAAGAGTCGGGAAGCTTAGATGGCATGGTAGGTCATTGATAAAAATCGAAAACATTAGTCGTATGAGGGTAGAACATAGTGATACTCCTGAGGACGAGCTGTGTCAAGATGATCGGACTCGATTGACCTTAGTGCAGAATTGCCTTTCATCTGGGTAGTCCTTTAACCATGACAGAAGTGGCTTACATATACCTGCCCGACATATTTCGTTTAGGAGATGGTCATGGTTAACTGTGTCAATTGCCTTCTCAAAGTCTAGGAGGACCACATGGACTGGAATATTCATATCCCAGCATGATGTCCAATCGTCCCAAGCTGATAGTAGGTCTGTGACACAAAATTTACCTTTCTTGGAGCCATATTGTGCTTCATGGAGTCTATATAGTTTAGCTGAGCATGTATAAACCTTATGATTTCTATTTCGTCGTTGATTACTTTTCTCCTATTGAATTGTCTTTTTCTTTTGTTAGTTGTATGGCAATATTATATCTTTTATGGACCATCACAGTTCTGCTAAATGTGGGAAGAGGAGGTACATCTGTTTAAATTGCGGAGGAACTGCGGTCTGTGCCAAGGCATTTGAGCTAACACCCTTACCTGTTAACGCATGACTGGAAGGATATTATAGTAACCTCTATCCACGGCAGAGGATCTACGCATTATCCTTCACACTACGAGCCCACTGGATTGCTCGCCATATTGGTGAAAGTCCTAGAAGGATATTCTTAGTGTCCCCACCGCCCTAATTCAGACCGATTTCTCCCCAAAAGTAAATACTGTTACCTGCATATATCCTCTAAGGTATAACTAGTTAGTTATGAGAGTGACCACGAAGAAATCTCTGAGGGATGAAGCAAAGCTCCCTCATCAGGAATTAGGTGGCGAAGGGAACTGATTTGATTTTTACTTACTCCAAGGATAGAAAACACTGTCTCCTTTAGATTGGTGGAGGGAGCTGTAGGACACTTGGGCCTAAACACAAATGCTGGGGGAGTGTATCACCCTTTTGGCCTAAGAGGCCATGAAACTGTAGATTACGGCTGTATACGAAGCTAATACACGAATCCATTGATTAAAGATAATACTAGAAGTGTGTGTGACTGAAAACAGTAATGCAAACTGAAAGGACATTTTCGTGTATGAAGCCCAGAAATAAGACGTCCCATGCGACTTTCTACCTGACTACTGACGAAGGAAGATCAGTTTGTTAAGTAATTGAAGTTGCCTTTCAGGAGTCGCCGATGATGATATCATCACATTTTGCTACACCACAAGAAAACAGATGTATTGTGTTGACATTGGCCGAAACGTCGTAGACACAAGGAAATCAGTGGGAAATCATAACCTTTACCCAAGGCTTCTCAAACATCTGGTGACACATACAGGCGGCTAACTTACTATCTTGAGAGTATCCTTCACACAAGGAGCTTTACGGAGTGATTGGTGGGATGAAATAATAATCTTCATCCCTAAGGGAGGATCTAGATATTGCCCCTCAGACTATAGGGCCATTGGTCGAATTAACATCTTAGGTAGGATACTGTAAATGATATTCAAGAAGACCAACGTGATATATTAAGAAAATAAAAACATAGAGTATAGTATTCAGGGCAACTGGCTAGGAAAGGCAAGGTGAATTCCATGTGTGACAAGAAGTTGTTATCATGGGTTTCAATGAAGCTTTAGACAGAACACCCCAAAATTCTGTTTATGAGGTTGAAAAGTTTTGGAATTATGGGCTGCATGCTCAAAAAACCAAAAAATTTGGAGAGTGCTAAAAGGCGACAGCTACACACTTCACTAGTGGCAGGTCCAAATGATTTTAAGGCTCTTCCAAAGAATGAAAGGCATAACCAAGCGGATCGTGCAAACGTTTAAGGCAGCATTAGATATAGAGAGAATATTACTCCTACCCATTCAAACTCACACATCTTGCTGTTACTATAACAGATCACTTAAAAACTACGCACACTGTTTTGCAGTCACAGTATTAGTTATTCAAGGGCAATAGCCACACCCGTACTATATTTAGCGGTGAAGTGCTAACCAATTTACGCATATTTCTGGTCAGGTCAAAACTAAAAATCCGAGACTTATCCCTGTCTAGAGAGAGTTCAAAGGAAGTTCAAGTGTATGGCTCTTGCTGTAACCTTTTTATAACGCGAAGAACGACTTCATTGTCTAAACCTCTTGTTCTTCACACTGAGTCACAAACTCATGGAACCAAAACCTTGTCCCAAACTGACTAGTATAAAGGGTTGTCAAACTAGCACCAATAATTCTCAGAGAAGGATTAGCATAGGTTTTAAGCTGTCTATCCCCTAACGACAATTTTAATTTGAAATCTGAATTAGATTTTGGACATTGCATAGTGCGGCCTTTATGCGGTGTACGTCACTTGACACGTTTGCAAATGGCAACACAAAAAGCTTTTGATCTTCAGTCTGCTTATTCGGATTTGAACAAAGCATGTACGGCTCAAGCGTATGAGAAGATTATTAACATCTCTGGGAAAAGTAGGTTGAAGATGACTCTATAAAAATGGGTTTAGTTCCAGATACTCAGTGAAAGTTGACACTAAGCTTTGGTCTAATTTTTATGTTTGCTTAGTAGTATTTTATTGATGTTTTTAACCTAAAATCCTGTATTTAAGACCATTGTTGACATATTGGAATTTGTTTTTTGAGTCACTTGCGGTGCACTGTCCTTCTTGAATTTATATATTTTTCGCACGTTATGCTTTTTATATAGTCGCTTCTGTGGGCCGTTATGTCTCTGAATATGGAAGCTCTACTTCCTACTTTTTCATTACACTTCAGTAGTGTTGCTTTGCAGGTGGCATTTACGAGAATTATATTAAAATTCGTCACCGTCTTTCTAAAACTTGAGCTTATCAACTGCCGAGACGTCAAGGTCTGACGAACTCCCTTTTTTCAACATGCTTATGATAAAATGAGATAAAAATGGTGAAACTGGCATCATTAACGTGCAATACTGCTTGTCCTACCTTAAAGCTACAGCTCCTAACGAGCCGATGTTCCGAAATGAGTGCAAGCTAACTACCCTGGGTCGCATTAAATGCTTTGTCGGAACTCTTCACAATGACTTCTGATTTTGGAGTCGAGTGCTTGAATTCAGCCATAAAATATAGTATGTAAGACTCCGGTAAAACTGTCAGTGTTCAAAAACTTTTTAAAGAGGGAGTATTTGGTTTTGCTGTGATTATCACAAGGAATCTACATAAGTGTGATAGGACCCCTGGATTCCTATACACTGAATATTATTTTTATTATAGTTTAGGTGTGCAAAAACTAAGTACTCATCAATGAATTTGTTTTTTCATTTATATTTGACACTAAATCATTGTTGTCAGACGTCTGAGTTATTAGTTGTATATCTATTCTGTTTGTATGAAGTCATTTAATTAGTCTTTTATTGTTTAGTCCTTGCAAAACATCCGGATGAAGTTAAAGCCTTCCAATGCAAAGTCGTTGCATACATTCGTACCGAGAAGTATGAAGAGTGCTTAAGTTTTTTGAAGAAAAATTCATCACTAGTAAAGTATGTTCAGCAGTTTAGCGTTGTTCACTTAATTTCAGTCATGTGATTTTTGAAAAAGCCTATGTTGAATATAGGCTTAATCGTCTTTCCGAGGCTGCTAAAACTCTTGAATCAGCAGATATTAATGACCTGAAGGCTCAAGAACTGAAAGCTCAAGTGGTATGTTTTCATTATAGTTGCGAGTGTTTTACTTCTTCAGCTGTATAGAAAGGGCGATTTCGCTGGATCATACACATGCCTACGGACAGTGATTCGGAATTCTCAGGTTTGTGGTGTCTTTTTTCCTTTTATTTTCTCACAGGATGAGTACAGTGAAGAGCGCCTTACTAACTTAGCAGCAGTGGCTGCGGCTGAATCATGCTTTAACAAGTCATATTTAGTGAGGAAAAATTCTCAGCAATTATTTTTGATAGGATCTAGATGTTAGTCCAGAAATGTATGAAGGGAAGTTTAACGTGGCTTGCTATAATCTTGGACGTGGTGATAGTCAACTTGCATCTCAGTTGTTAGATGATGCTGAAAGTAAGTTGACTAAAGATCTTTGATCATCAATTTTAGACACATGCAACCTTATTTTATCTGAGGATCCAGAAGTAACTGAAGAGGAAAAAAATGAAGAATTAGCTCCCATCAGGTGAAATTTGTTTTTTATCGTTTTTATTTATTTTTTATAACAAAACTTTCCACTTGTCGAAAGAAAGTTGTTAATAATATTAGATTTCATCACACACCTGCATTATTTTGAGAACCTTCGGAAACTAGGGAGTAATAAACAACTTCATCCTACCTCGGGAATCTTCGCCGGCATACACCTATGGTCCCACTGGGGATACAACACAGAACCTCCAGCCTCTGACACGTCATCATTCAGCCAATGAGACAGAATTGAATGGTTCATGTATCGTAACTTCTGGTGCTGCATATTATGAATCAAATCCCTAGTAACTAACACTTGAAAATCCACTTTTATTAACTCGGGAAATACTAAGATGTCTAAAGTAATTCCTAGGATATTTTAGTCAATAACTACGTATGTTCTGCAGATTACATGATAATAGAAGACTCACTAATTCAGACAGTCTTCGGAATAAGTTAGAATTTTGTTAATCAAGCCTCCAGATTACACTTTATTCACAAACAGTTACAACATTTATGTCATAGTGAATATATTTCTTACGAAATCAGTTTTATAATTGCGTTCTAGCCGGTTTTGTATGAAATAAATATCCACTTCTGTGGATTGACATCCAGGCTTCGTAATGGGCTTTGAAATTTGTAAGAGCTAACTGCACAAGTTTATGATATTCATGATTTGTGAGGTATATTTCCCAAATGTTGTCCCAATGCTATTGCAGACACTCTTCTTGGTGTCTTTTTTCGATTTAATTTTTCGGAGATTCCTGTTTAGTGTGGATAAGCTGGGACTAGTTTGGAAGTATTACACGTTGCAATTTTGAGTAAATCAGCAGTTCTTGCATAGTGTGTTTCGTAATATAGTGTATGCAGTTCCGAGCAATTGCTGAAAGCCGGTCAGTCCGGGAATACGTTCCTAAATGTCTGTCGATGTATGTTACTTGTTGAACAGCATATCTTTGTATTAGATGTGAGAGTTAAGAATATTTAAGATTAATAGAGTTATACAAGACAATATTACAGTTTCGCATGAAGCTTTTAGTGGAGAATGCATGTTATCTCATGCACTTGCGAAATCGTTTTCTTAAAACATTCCTACTTAGTTTACTTTTTTATTTACTACCTGCTGCAATTAGCAACATAAGGTGAATTTACTTCACTATCTTCTTGAGTAGTAAAAACAAGGTAGGGGAATCATAGTCGGGAGATACTGATTCAAAAAATATGTGAAGGATTTTACTGACTGCGTCATGCTATTTCCCCGGAGATTGATTGTAAGTGACTTCAGTAGACACCAATTGAAATCCTTATTTGCAGATAGACGCCCTATTATTAATAATTTTTAGTCAGGTTGGCTTTTTCTACTTTCTCTTTGCCTTGTTTCAATAGACTGTACAACAGTGTCATATCACTGACCTTACTGTTTGCACAGCCTAATCAATGGTCTCATTGCGGTCCACACATTTCCAGCTGGACAGATAATTAGTCAACTTATTGGTATTATATTTCTCAACATTATTTAATCGGAAATATATTTCATCACTAAACGTTTTGAAACTTATTTTATGATTTCTAATTGTAGAGTTCAACGAGCATACATTTTACAGCTCAATAAGAAAGAAGAAGAAGCCAATCAACTTTATCAGTCGGTGATTCGACAAAGGTAAATGTTTAACTAATCTTATATTATTATTATGGAATAGTATCACCATAGGTTTTGTAATATGAAACAGATTTTACCAAGCGTCTGAAAGTTTTCGTCTTGTTACACATAAACTAGAATTTTGACAGAAATATTCCAGTATATTTTGAAACAAAACAGTGTTTACAAATTCTATGAACAGTCATGTGAAGATATGTGGAGTTCATTCACCGAATATGGTGCTGGTAGTTACATAATATCGGTGAAAAAGTTATAAAAGACAACTAGGTTGTGAGAGGATTCATATTTACCCCAGCTTTTCTGATATTTGATTTGAGTTGCTTTCAAAAAGATGGTTGCAGCTTGTACCTTACTCCAGGGGACCCTCGTATTGTGGGCCGTTTGACATACTTCTTTTTTGGAGCACTTAAACGGTCGGCTTGCTTAGCTAATTCAATGGTTTCCGTCAATCAAAGGAACTTAGTACAATTTCACTAAAGTGATTCGCAGTTATAAAATGTTACCTTGATTTATGAGAGGTTTATCTAAGTTGTTCATCATACTACTTAACTTTCTGTCTTACGATATTTGAGCTTTTTAAATCGTTTTCAATCAATTAGTAGCCTCATACTGTCTCTGATACAAGATACTGTAGGATACGAGACAGTGATACATTGATTATTATAGTTACATTTGACAAAGCAGCACAAAATAGTTTTTTTTTTCACTCACAAGACATACATGGATGGTTTCCTTATTACTACATTTTGCTTTATTTTATTTCTTCGGCTATTTCGCTAAAGATAAATTCGCCTAACGAGACTAGTTGCGATTGTATATTGACCTAAGACAAATGTTTATAGCGAGGCACTATTATCAGATTTTATTTCAGTATATATTATGCAAATAAATGCTGACTGTTATGCACCTGATATCTGCCTTTTCTTCAATATTAGAGTTTCCGACCCTGCACTTCTTGCTGTAGCTGCAAATAATATTGTTTGTATCAATCGTGATCAAAATATATTCGATAGTCGTAAACGTATTAAAATGGCATCTACAGACGGTTTACAATTCAAGCTTTTCCCACATCAGCGTAATGATATGCTTGTCAATCAGGCTTTATTCTACTGGTACACAAATCAAGTAAGTTTTAATTTGATAAGTACTGAAATTCGCTTTTACACTGGATTTCTTCAGCTTATATTTCTATAGTCTGTTTTCATAGTTTCATTGTAAGGCTTACTTGCATAAGTGTGTGAATTGGGAAAGTGAAGATATGGCTGATTGACTTAAACAGTCGACTTTCAGTTAATGGACCCCGAGTTCGAGTCCCAGTTCATCTGCTTCAGCCTGAGTAACTAGGTAGGTATGTTCAGCCCTCGAACAGTAAGTGTAGCTCATGGCACAGTGGTGGTGGTTGAGTTCAAATTAGCTAACTAGCTAGTAAGGTGATTATGTTCAAAATGCACAACATCACATTCACTTAATTAAAAGTTGTAATATACTGTAGGGTCTTCAGCATGTACAATGGACTCGAATTGATTCTGTCTGTATAACGATTTTTGCATTAAAGCATTGTAGGTTGTGATAATTTTTCGGCTTATATAAATACCTAAATATCTAGTAGATTTTCGTGAAAATGTTTTGTTATGTACCAGTTACACCTGAAAACACTGCAGACATAGATCTTACTTGTACTGTTTATTAATTTCTATGTATAAAGCTTCGGATGTAATATGTCAGAAACTGTCAACCTACTGAAGTAGAAGATGCAAATCGTATCTACATTTATCTGGGAGAATATTGTGCTTTAGTAATATTAGAATAAGTGTATTTTACTATGAAACATACATATTGGAAGTAAATATGAACTTCGAATATTTATTTTCTGAATATAAAGTAAGCGATTATGCCAACACCTTTAAGATTACTCAAAACAAGATTTCAGTTTCTTGATAGAGACGTATTTTTCTTGGTGCCAAAACTGTATTAAGTTAGTTTTAGAGACTAAGTCATCTTCATGCCTCTTCTGTCAGAATGTTGATTTCTACATTGTTTCCAACTTCTCCGAATGGAGATTATTTTGGTTCTGGTAATGAACTCAGCGTAAAAAGTGTCGGTGAATCCAACGTGTCTATTTCAAACGACACTGTCTTTTGAATGATATTATTGTCTCAAGTTGCTTGCCTCTGGTCACACCACAGCAGCATATGACCGTAATGGAGTTAAGCGCCTTGTTACCAGTCTCGTCGACTTAGAATACGTGGATAATATTGTCTTCCTAGGTAAAGACGCTGACAAAATACTGAGTTTTCTGAACACCTTTGGCTGAAATTATAGTTTGACATACTATTCATCCTCGTCAAATGTAAGATAATGCTCCAGGACTGGTTTCCACCGACTTCTAGAGTAAAGTGGCTGAGCGTGTTGACAATTTCACTTATTTGAGAATTTGCAGCATCCCTAGTGGACTGACCGATGACGAAATCTCAGGACAAATACAAAAGGTTAGTGTAGGATTCACCAACTTATGTTATCTCTGGCATATGTGAGTTATCCGGCTATCGACCAAAGGACATGTGTACTGCGCAGCATTCTGTTCTATCTTTCGTTATGACTGTGAGACATGGCAATTGAAAAGGGAAGATGTGAAAGGGTCAGATGTCTTTGACCACAGATGTTTTCTTTCTGTTTCCTGTATTAAGCGGTAAAATATATAACGCGTATTACCGAGGTTAGTCGTAGAGTCTCAGGTAAGGAGGGTAAGTCGATCGATGAGGTTGTGGGACTACATCAGTTTAGTTAGCTTGGCCATGTATTACGCATTCCGAGCCACCGCCTTCCTCATGCAGTATTGTTGGCTGACATAAGATTAAATTGGAAAAGGGTCAGGAGTGGTCAAATGAAAACCTGACATCAGTCCATGTAGTATTCGACGGCGAAGTTATAGTACCATAGCCAAAATCACAGTGAACTTGGACAACCAATTGGAACTTAGGTGCGAAGGACTCTCATACTGGTTCGAAAATGTATTGAAAAACATTGTAAATATGTAACAACAGAAGAGGATTTGGTAACGGAATTATTTATTGGCAACTCGACACACACATACAAAACACGTCTACGACAGACAGACTACCATATGTAAGAATCACAATCTCCACATACTTTCAGTATAGTGCTGCTTTGTCTTCTTTGCATGTCTTCCATGTTGTTTCATAGGCATCATTCATTAAATCTCTCCACTATTTGATATTCTTGCAGTTGATATACATATTTACATCTGTATCTATATGCTACGTATGAATCGAGTCAGTAGCACAGGCCACAAATATTATGTGACACTGGACAATTTTCTGTTATGTGTCGTAAGAATGTTCCCTAGTTACTCTAAGGATGATCCATAGAGGAATCATACCATGCGCGATAGATGTATTCATCCAGTTAGCTGTGGATTATGGTACTTTGGAATCCGTTGATATTCTTAACTCTGTTCTTTGATCTATTCTTAGCCCTGACTCTAAACCTTAGGAAGGAAAAGTACTTAGGGAAGAAGTAGAGTACTGTACCTACCCTTACGAAGGGATTTTCTCTTGTGATATGATTTGATTCGGAATGACCTTTCGTAGTGCTCTCTGCTGCTGCTGCTGGATTCAACATAGAACTTGGCACCAAAGTACAGCAGTTCGAGTTGCCACATTCCAAATAGCGCACAAAGGTAGACAGGAAAATGAGAGAAGAGAATCAATAGAATTTAGATAAGTATAAGAGTGAAACAGAATGAGTAATGGTAGAAAGGAATATCCCGGCCGATAACTGCTACCTTGCCGTGGTGGTCGGGCTTGAATGCCGCAGTGACCCAACAAGCTAAACTGGCTGGGACTCATGTCCCTGCAGGTCCTACCATGCCAGGAAGGTTGTTTGGATAGCGGTTAGACTAGAAGCAGTTACCATGGGGTACATGGGCTCCAGTTTCCAATTGGATCGAATGGCGTATGAACCCATATGGGTCACCGACAACCATGGGAATGCAGCTCCTGACGCTGCTCCGCTGCCTTGCGGATTAGACTCCAAGTCAAAGGCTCGGGGGGTGGTCCCTTAATAAAACCACCTGCTTCGGTCTGGGTGCCCGGGCAGTATCTCAGCCCGCACACAATGGATGAATTGAAGCAACGAATTCTCATTGAAACTCAACGCGCACTAGTGAAAAATGATTCCAAGCAATATGGATCCCTCAAGCAACTTATTTCCTTCCTATCTTACTTTTATTTTTACACATAGTTTCCTGTATTTTACCTTTGCTAACCTTGGCTTCTTAACCTTCGACAGCCTTTCGCCTTTGTCGAGATTCCCAGCCTATCCGTGTCGTTTCGAGATGTTAGTGAGTAGTCCTCAAAATGGTTGTTCCCAATGCGACTTCTAACACAGATATCCTGAAACCGCGTGCTGCGTTCAAGCTGGCTACCTACAATGTTCGAACGCTGATGCAAATCGGACAACAGACAGGGTTGGCAAGAACTTTGGAAAGCCTCGCTATCGATGTCTGCTGCATTTCGGAGACCCGCATTCAAGATCCCAGTGAAGTGCTTCGACTATCCTCTCCATCTGGAAGTTCTAGTAGTATGTACCACCTGCGCTTATCCGGGGACCCTGTGGCATCGGCATCCGGCGTAGCTGGTGTCGGTGTCGCACTGAGCGCTAGAGCCGAAGCTGCACTGCTCGACTGGATTCCCATTAACAGTCGTTTATGTGCTGTGAGGCTGGAAGGATATACGAAAGTAAGGAGTAGTAGGCCAGATAGGCGGTGTCTATTTGTTGTCTCTGCCTATGCACCGACGGATTGCAACCCGGATGCAATGAAGGATGAGTTTTACTACCGACTGAGCGATCTGTTGAAACAGGCGGGTCGGAGGGATATCGTAGTGCTAGCTGGGGACTTGAATGCACAGGTCGGGCGTCTAAGCTCAGAGGAGAGTCGTCTAGGTGGTCAGTGGGGACTACATGGTCGCAGGTCAGATAATGGGGACCGTCTTCTGCAGCTTTGCGCGGATCTCAACCTATTTCTAGCCAGCACCAACTTTCGGCACAGCCATCGCCGTAGCGCTACCTGGCGTCCTCCCTCTGCGAAGCAAGCTTGGACTCAGATTGATCATATTGCGGTCAGTTTCCGGTGGCGAGGATGCATACAAGACTGTCGCTCCTTCTGGAGCACATGCCTGGACTCCAATCATGCGTTAGTGTGTGCCAAGTTCGCCTTGCGATTTGGTGGGGTTCGTAAAAACCGTCGTCTAAGCGTTGATGTGAGCAAACTAGTAGCACCTGCTACTTCTTTGAAATATCAGAACGAGTTGAAAACAATGCTTGCCAGCAACCCCCCAAGTAGTATAGATGAACACTGGCTTCATGTGCAAGGTGCCATGCAAAAGGCGAGTGTAGCCGCTTGCGGCTTGAAAGAATGCTCCGCTAACAACCACTGGGTTTCTGCGAGTTCCTTGCAACTCATGGATGAACGCCGGTCCATTCCGGCTGGCAGTGAATACAACAATCAGCGAAAGGTGCTCACGCGCAAGATTAGACAGTGTTTACGTAAGGACCGCGAAGCCTGGTGGTCAGAACGTGCGTATGAGATGGAGTCAGCTGCTGCATCTGGCAACAGTCGGAAGCTGTTCCAACTCATACGAGCCACCGGCAGCAAGAAACAAGGTGTCAGCGAGACGGTCTGTGAGGCAGATGGCACTCCAATTACCAGCCTGAAGAGACGCCTGGAACGCTGGGCAGAGCACTTCGGGAAGCAGTTCAGCTGGCCACCAGCTTCATTGTCTACTATCACTAGCCCGAGTGCTCCTTGGTCGGTTAGTACCGACCCACCCACCGAAGCGGAGGTCCGTAAGGAACTCCAAGTTCTGAAACGCCATAAGGCGCCCGGCCCAGACAAATTACCCCCGGCTCTTTTTAAAGAGGGTGGCGAGACTCTCATAATGGCTCTAACTGGGTTGTTCAGGAGGGTGTGGGAGACAGAGAGCGTACCATCAATGTGGAACGAAGCCATTATCGTCCCCATCTTTAAAAAGGGTCGACGTAATTCGTGTGACAACCATAGGGGTATCAGTCTGTTACCAGTTGCGTCTAAAGTATTGGCTGCTGTCATGCTTCGCAGACTGTGTAAAATACGTGAAGGATTGATTCGCGAAGAGCAGGCTGGGTTTCGTTCAGGTCGTGGATGCATTGATCATGTGTTCACCCTTCGTCAGTTGTTGGAACACCGCCACACGTATTGCAGGCCAACGATCGTTGTGTTTCTTGATATTAGGGCTGCCTTCGATTCGTTGGACAGAACTGTGCTCTGGAACTGTCTGTTAGAGAGAGGTGTACCTGAGAAATTTGTTAACATCTTGAAAGCCCTATACAGAAACACCTCAGGTAGAGTGAGGGCATACAACCAACTATCACCACTGTTCCCAACCAACAGTGGGGTTAGACAGGGTTGCCCAATCTCGCCATTTCTCTTTAACTTCGATGATGTTTTTTTTCTGGAGTCAGCTCTGAAGGATGTGCGTGAAGGTGGTGTAGATCTGCTACCTGGAGATAGACTTTTCGACCTCGAGTATGCAGACGATATCGTCTTACTGTGCGATAGCATGCAGGCTGCCCAAATCGCACTTAATCAGTTGGCGATCAGTGTCTGTAAGTATGGTATGTGCTTTGCACCATCTAAGTGCAAAGTACTGTTACAAGATTGGCAGGAGCCTGTACCTGCACTCACTCTTGCGGGTGAACCGCTTGAAGTTGTCGATAAGTTTGTGTACCTAGATAGTTGTGTGAGTGCTGGCGGAGGGGTGACGGATGAGATTTCCAACCGTATAATGAAAGCTAGGGTGGCATACATCAACTTGAGCCACCTCTGGCGCCGTCGCGACGTTAGCCTGGCTGTCAAAGGTCGGGTATACAATGCTTCGGTGCGGGCTGCGCTGCTCTACGCCTGTGAAACCTGGCCTCTCCGAGCTGAGGATGTGAGGCGACTCTGCGTGTTCGATCACCGCTGTCTCCGCAGGATTGCTTGCGTTCGATGGCATCATCGCGTGAGTAATTCTGAGGTTCGGCGGCGTGTGTTTGAACACAGTGGAGATCACCATTCATTGAATGTCGTCATCTGGAAACACCGGCTCCGGTGGCTTGGACATGTGCTGCGAATGTCACCCCAGAGGCTTCCGTACAGGTCTCTGTTCGCTAGCCACTTTTTGGGATGGAAAAGGCGGAGAGGTGGTCAGCCCATGACGTGGCGTCGTGGGATGAGGGATTTCTGTGCTAGATTAGCATCGGTTAGTGTGTCACGACTCCCTGGTTGGGGTCTGAGAGATAGCTCAAATCGATGGCTCGAAACGTTATCGGATATGGCCAAGAATCGTAATCAATGGCGAATGTGTTGCGATTTCCTTTTTTCTTCCATTCCCGATGACAGTTAACGAACACTGTTTGAACCTGTTAAGAATGAGTGTTTTCCTTCCAGATGAAGTTCTTTATTCGTTCTCTACTTATATATATATTTTTTCTTTTCCTGCCTTCCTTCCTTTTTTTTCATCTATGTTGTTTTATTATTATTGTGTGGCGCATCCTTCTTGGTGCCATATTGTACCAAGTTCTAATGCGTTTAAATAAATTAATAAATAAATAAATAGAAAGGAATATGAAGGTTAAAGAGACTGAATACATCTGCGCCATTGACAACGATTTTGAGCCATGTCACCTATTGTCTCCAGCCATTGATTTTTAGAGTCCCGAGGGCCCCAACCCGGAAGTCTGCATCTCCCTACCTGACTCAGTTTAACTGTCAGGGATTTCATGGATTGATGCGTCGGTGGCATAGCGGTTAGGACGCTCGCCTACCATGCACATGGTCCGGGGTTCGATTCCCGGCCGACGCACTCCTTTACCTCGCTAAGCCAAAAATAATGCTGGTGAAGAGGAAAGGTTGGGCATGAGGCTAGCAACCCCATCCTGTAAGAAATACACTGCTAAAGAAACTTCAAGCCTCTAGCTTGAAGCCCTATGCTAGTGCTCTCTAAGTCTGATTGGTCGACTTTTGGCAGGCATTAACTTTGGTTACAGTACTTTAACTTTGCCCTTCGACAGTTGGTTTGGGCTAATTAAAAAATAATAACAATAATAATTTATTCGACGTTCAGTAAACGTTATGAGATGGCTTTTTATTTTTCATAGATGGAAGCATGTACATCCAGACTTCGTGCACTTTTGCAAGAAGAATCAAATCCACGTGCATTACTCCTATCAGTTGCACAGTTGGTTAAGGAGAAAAACATAGATAAAGCAATATCCCTTTTAGAAGTGAGTTGTTTTTGTATAAATTGTTTTTATGGTTCATATTTTTTATTTTACTACTGTCTTAGTATGTTTCGTAATCGTATTTGGTGCATTATCTGCATCTGTACCAGTTTTATAAATTATGTTTTGCTTGAAATTAATGAAACTACTTCTGTGCTGCGATAGTTGTGGAATGTCTTGCTATAATAATTATTTATACTTGTTAACGAACAGTTTCTCATATTTTAAATAACACGATCCACTTCTCTAGACAATATGAAGTGTTACTGAAGATGATAAGTGTGCCTGTTTGTTTTCAACATAGAACTTTGCACCGATGTGCAGCAGTTCAAGTCGCCACACTTCCTTCTTGTAGCACACAAAGCAAGAGAAGAAAGTAGAAGAAATGCAAAATAGAGACAGTAGATAGGGATATGAGACAAAGGAATAGTAATAACGAAGAACAATATAGTTTCAATGGAAATTATAAGTCGCAAGGAGTGGATGCATCTGCACCAGCCATTGACAACGATTTTGAACCATATCACCAATTGTCACCAGCCTTCATTGGTTTTTACCATCCTCAGGACCCTAACCAGGAAGTCTACACCTTCCTACATGGCTGGCTTAAACTAACTGTTGTGGATTTCATTGGTTGGTACTGATGGTAAGTAGAGTTTAGTTGGAAATTGTCATCAGTTTTAACCATCGCCGTTATCGAAAATGAGGTCTAGGTAGATCGGTTTCTCATGTATACCTTTTTATCCCTACGAATATATCATAAATCTTTCCTTTCATCCGCTTTATAACTCATCATTGTTGGAACTATTTTTTAGGATTATCTATCCAAAGTTTCTAGTTCATCTACGGTAAAGGATAGTGAAATGAATGTGGAAGTCCTTTTGGCACTGGCTCAGTTAAATCTTCGTAAAATGTCTTCAAGTCACCTGGCGCATGGTATTCCTCATCCTATGAATGCTTTAAATGTAGCTAAATTGCTGCAAGATCTTCTTCCAGAGCATCTTCTTCATTGCCCAGGAGTTCTGTCTACACGCATAGCTTTATATCTACTAGCATGTGCTGGTGATAATGCCGTACAAACACGTGCAGACAGCATGAAACAAATAGTCAGTTGTATTGAGTCTGCTCTGCATTTTTATGAAGAATCAGAAGATCGGGTAATTCTGTTTATAAAATTATACATTTTAAATATTGACTATCTCTTTTGTTAAAAATGTGTTAGTGTTTATGAAAAGTTTTTTGAAATTGACTAAGAACTCACATCCTGGTGGTAAATGTCTGCTTTTCCTATTTGTGATTAGGCATCCGGTGTAACAAACTGACCAGTGTTTTCAGTCCTTCATCTTTATGTATGAGCTCTATAAAATTAATGTGATGCTGGCTAGTGACTGGTTGAAGGACGAAGTTGCCTGGAGTTCTAGTGAGAAGTCATTACCAGTGGAGTCCACCTGGTGGGGAGTGAGGATAAATACTCTCCAAAGACATTGACTAGTGGTCGCGCTAAAATTGCGAACTGGTAGAAGTTGGAATTCATAGATCATTAAATCGGGTCGTAATGACCGAATGGTCTACGAGCTTGATTTGTAACCGGAAGTTCTTGGGTTCGAACCCTTGTGAGTGCACGCTTCCGAAGAGTCCCAAACTGGGACGAAACAGTCGTCCAGCACTCCTTGCTTTCCCAATGGTTCCCTAACTGATATCAACCCATGATTAAATTTGAAAGCAATCAAACCCCGACAAAAAAGTTCTCGAAAATTAAAGAAAGTAAATGCAACAAAAACTTTATTGGTCAGTGACTTATGGGGATGCTTAAAAACCACTGACTTTTATGTTATCTAACTATGTATATTGTTTGAACGGAAACTTAATTCGAAGAGGAAGAATAGTGAGTTCTAGTAACCGTACATAAGGTATTCGTATAAATTGCAAAATATGATTGTTGAATTCCATCTCATACTGTGGTGAGAGCTGGCTGCTAGCCAAGGTTGGTAGACAGTAATTGACGTCAATGTTTATGTCCCCAATATTGGTTGGTGGTGAGAAAATGAGGACAAAGGCTTTGCGTAGGCGGATACAGTTAGCATATGGATGATCTGACACAGCCATACAGAGATGCAAGGTTAACTTTCTGTGAGAAACAACCAATCAAAAGACTGTATTTTCTACTAACCATAATCTACAATAATGTACATTAAAATCTATAAATATGTGTTGATTTTCATTAATAAACGATCTGTTGCCTGGCCCTTGTCCTCTGTTGTTACAATACTACCCAAACAACTGTGTTTGTGATGCTTATCTTGGCAGATAAAGTCATCTGATCACTTTTGCAGGGTAGGTAGTGGAGTAATTACTAAAATTATTTGAGTTTTTGGTGACCAGCAGTAGAATCCAGGGTGCACACCTCGTCCCATTTGGGGCTCGTCAGCCGGATATACCTGCTTCCCCAATGAGTGATGGCGTCCCCACTGAGACTCAAACCCTATGCCTGTCGTCTCAAACGCCAAAGCATTAGTAACTAGGCCATGAGAACCGCTTCGTGTGCTGCGGGTATCAGTTATATTTGTTTTTAGGTGAATTTGCATTTCCTATGTAAGGTTCGAGTCTCAGCGGGAACGCCTAGCACCCACGAGGAATGCAGGTGCATCCAGATGGCGAGTCTCGAATAGGACAAAACGCACATCATGGATTCCACAGTTAGTCACCACTAGCTAAAATAACCTCACGTTAATCCCATAGACATCGTCAAAGCATCTGCACGAGAAGCGGTGACATATCAACAGAGATAGAGCATTTCGATCCAACATAAATCAATCAACGGGAAATGCCAATTTTAACCTAAAGTCAGGATCTTTAGTGTTCTAGTGTTAATATTAAAAAGATGAAACGTAGAAACTATTATACTGGCTAAGTATTAACAGGAATATTAGCTGATAATAATGAACGTTTGGCAGCTTTCTAGTAAATTCCTCCATGATGGGTCTCCTAGCATCGATCAATACAGGGTTGGTGTTTATATTCAGCAGTAAATGTCAAGAACGATACTAAACCGCCTTTCAGTATCATTTAATTACATGGAAGAAGTGTTGATACGTATTTTTTGCGTGAGCGTAAGAAAATGTTAATTTTCATATTAGATAAGTTTATTTGATGTAACTTACAGGGATATCGTTTCGAGCACAATTTATTCCCTCGCATAATCATATCAGTTTACTCAAATGGCTTCTTAATTTGCTTTATACACTTTTCTCTTCCCCTTTCTGTTTATTGTAATTTTCCACATATCCGCTAAAGGCGTTGCGTCACTTTGACTGCATGTGTTTTTATGTTGATTCAATGAATAGAGATTCAGTGATTAACCTCTCTCTTGCCCTCCATTTAACTATATTACTCTAATAATTTTACCCCATTCCATACTAATATGTGATTATATGCAAGTGAATGCATTACAGTGGCCAAGGTTCGTCTAGATTATTTAACTTAGCACGATCAGTCATTTAAGTATAGCCACATGAATCAGGAGGGTTTCGTGTGCTTTTTGGAAGAGTGTGGGCGGTTGTTACTTCCCGGCTATACACACTGTGGAAGTTGATTTTTTTCTTTGGGTACCTGAAACAGAAAGAGAATTAGTGTTGCATGACCGCACAGTCCAGGGGGTAACTGCTTGAGGCCGGTCACACACGGCCTGTATGAACTGGCGTTTTGGTTTGGTTCTGTATTAGTAACTTACTGCCTCCTACTGAACGGAACACCGTAGGTAAGTCGGTATGTGCAATTTCTGAGGTCGACCTTTACTAACCCTCTCTTTCTCTCTTGAGGGTGGAGAGACAGCATAACTGGCTGGCATGCTGGGCATCTGGGAAACAACTTAATGCTGTTACATCCCTGTTCCTCAGCGGTACGACTTTGCTTACAAACTCGCAACATAGTGTAAAAGAAAATCTCTTACACTATGCGGGTAACTGCTTTTAGTTTAATAGTTATGCTAACAATCTTGGTGACATGATACGACCTGGAGGAAGCATAGTTCCAGCCAGTGTAGCTTGTTGGGTCATTGGGATATGCGAGCCCAACCACCACATCAAGGTAGTAGCTGTCGGTCGGGCTAGGCAAATTTCTATATTCCGGTAACCTAACTGACCTATCTCATAAGGAATTATACTCTACCACAGTGTCCAAATTCTACTCTTACATCAGCGTTGATGTTCATTTTTTAATTATTCTATATAAGTGAGTTAAAAAAATAAATACCTGAGAAACTTACTAACAGTTTAATAGTTTATTCGATGAATTTCAGTAGTATTAACTGGTTTCGCTTTTATCTAATTTTCGCGAATGTGCATTTTATTTTTCGACCACTGCTAGTCTTTACCTTTTCTACCGTCCTTATATTGAACACTTTTATGTAACCTTGCATATCTATTCTGAATTTCACTTTCAGGGTGAAGTGTACTCACACCTACTGGATTATTGTGGAACATTTTTACTACAACAAGGTGAAGCAAAACTTGCAGCAGAATTACTTGAGAAACAGTTAGCTCAACTTGATCTAGGCACTAAAAACAAGTCAACTGATAAACAAAGCAGCTTGTTAAAACAAGTACTAGTTGCTAGATTGGTGCGTGCTTATGCTCAATTCGATCGTCCAAAAGCTGAACAAGCCTGTAAATCTCTACAACCAAAGGAGTCTTTATCAGAAGCTGATGTGGATACACTTGAGACTGCCTTTTTGTATGGTGCAAAATCTTTTAAACGTCTTGGTAAAACTAATGAACAAACAGATGCTTCAGATAAACCCAAATCGAAACAAAATCAAGCTAGAAAAGATGCTTCTGGGTAAGTGATAACTAGTCAGTGTGAAATTTCATATTTCTCAGCTTAGATTCACTTTTATTACATATATATAACATGTTCACATTATAAGAAAGAAATAAAATTTCATGGGGTAGACCACCAGCTCTTTGGTTTAACTCAACAAGCTGACGTACTCATGGAATCGAAGATATTTGGTTCTTGTACGCCTGAGAACAAGTTAATAAAGGATTTAAACGAAAGGGGAGGAAAATTCAGATAGCTGCATAGAAACATTTTATATTATCTAAGGGTGAAATGTGCTTAATAGTATAAGAGCACTTAAATTCAATCCTAGGGTCTATTGAACTTGACCAAGGTGCTGTTGTCTCTCCTCCTCTTTTTCCTTTCTTCTTAGATGACTTGCACCTTTCGTCAAATACGCTGATGATGATCTGGCTGTTTCGTTACTCCTTAATTCCCGATCTGACTGTTCCTAACTGAAAAGCTTTTTGTGGGACATCAACCAGTAGTTAACCCTGAATAGTCTTACGTTAAATCCCTCCAAATGTCAGACTGTTAACTTCATCTTCAGGTATAAACGTGATCTACGCGAAGCGGTACGTCCACAAGATGCTTGTAGCGTAGAGGGTACTGAAATAGAAACTAAATCAAGTATTAAATACCTAGGAATAGCTCTTTCCTCTGACCTTTCTTGGTCGTCCAATCTCTTGTTGATTTATAAGAAAATGTTCCGTCTGACCTACTGCATTAAGAAGTTAAGACGATAAGGTGTCACTCGACCTCTACTTTTACAGTTTGTTTACTGTTACATCTTATCTATTGTTCTTTATTGCTCACCATTAGTCTTTCCTGAACTACTCAAAAGGGACTGTGTCATACTGCGAAGGGTATTAAAGGTTGTCAGTAGAGCAAGTAGTGTACCACTAGGGGTGACCTTGTTACTACTGTAGTTGACAGACACCTGAACTCATGCGAGAAATGGGCTAAATCCATATTGTCTGACTCTCAGCACCCTTTTTATTCACAACTCTCCCCTTGCATCTAATCAGGTAGGACTCGAAGTCATTATAAAAGATTATATTCTAGGGTTGGTTTGCGGGGATTTGATTGGTTACAGGATTTCATCATGAGCTGACATCGGTTGAAGAACCATTGGAAAACCAACTGTCTCGTCCTAGTTTGGGACTCTTCATCAGTACGCACTCACCACAGGAGTTCGAACCCAAGACCTTCCGGTTACAAGGCGAGCTCGTAGACCACTATGTCACTGGGACCCTATCCAATGGCAATTCACGATATAGCGCGACCATTAGATTATATCTTCGCACAACTAAGTACACAGAAGCTCAGCAATACCCTATCTGGCCAGTGTTCTATGTGGTAGAGGAAGTGTTAGGTGTAAAACTTGTAACTTACTATTTAATTAACAAAATAAATGCCTCATTGAACTTCTATTCGCAATTTCAGAATGACTCTGTCATCTTACAATGTTAGCTATTATTGTTGTTGTTGTATACTCGCCTAACTGGTCCGCCAAGGGAGAGGACTCTCGAGTGGTTGCGCCACAGGATGATACTGCATGCTCGTCTCGTCTCGCAAGAGGCAGGAATAGGTGTGTCTGGTTCTCCTGAAAACCAATACCCATTAAATGGGTGTACCAATATGTGAATTTGTGCATCGGTGGTTCAGTGGTAAAGAGTGCTGGCCAACCGTACACGTGATTCGGGGTTCGAGTCCCGACCGGTGCACTCCTTTACCTTCCTTAGCCGGTTATAATCCCAACAAAGAGGGAAGGTTGGGCGTGAGGCTAGCAACGCCACCCCGTAAAAAACACCACTGCTACTGAAACTTCAAAGCAAAAGCTTGAAGCCCTATGTCCCACTGGGATCGCAAAGGAATAGAAAAAAACTTTACTCTTTGTACATTTCTGAATTTATTGTCACTGCTAATGCCAAGTAAGTTGCTATTATCAGTTTTGGTTACCTATACCATGTAATATTTTTTGTTGTTGAGTAATTTGGATGCAATATTTTACCGAATGCTGAGAATTCCATGCTGCATCGCAAGTACTGTTTGGGAATAAAGCAAATTATTTTATTATTATTACTATTGTGATCCCCAATAGCTTTGCTTAAAGATTCATTCTGGTCTTTTACTTATATTTATGATATTTTTTATTACAATACGTCTTATATCTTTTTTTTGGCTGTAGCATTCCTTCTCCAGAAAATGCTCCCGTAGAACAAGTTAAAAAACGATCTAAACGAAAAAAGAGGAAAATTCGATTACCAAAGAACTACCAACCAGGAGTTCTTCCTGATCCTGATCGTTGGTTGCCTCGAAGAGAACGCACTCATTATCGTGGCAAACGTCGTGACAAGCGCTATGCGCCTACACGTGGTCCACAGGGTCAAGTAACTGGTGGAAATGAATGGTATGTGACATTTGTGGTTCATATGCAATATAGTAATATGTTAAGCTCTGGATTATTGATTAAGCCATATGAATAGATTTTCTGTATGAAACTAAACAATGTGAACCCTTGTATGGTGGTATACTGATAAAAGTGTGGACAACGACAATAAGAACTGTCCTAGTAGTGATATCAGCTACTGAATGAATTATTTACTAAATAACACTAATTGCTTTATTCTAATCAATGATATCATACAGATTGGAATTTCCAGCGTTTTTTTTTCTACAGAGTAACCAATTTTCCCTTTTCCCAGAAGAAATAACCACAAAATATGCAGTTTTGCTAAGTTAAGAACAGTCATTTGATTGATGTTTGTATACTCAGCTGTTCGTTGTTATTCACCACACGAAATGCGATAGATGGAAATGCGCGAGTGAATATGCTACGATTTGATGACATTTTAACTTGATTAAAATAAAAACAAGTGAAGCATTATGAGTTCAATGAATGAAGGTATTTTGTTGGCCTAAAGTTCAATCAGTGCGTTGGTGGTTCAGCGGTAGAATCTTCGCCAACCATGCACGTGGTCCGAGGTTCTATCCTCGGCCGAAGCACTTCTAAACCTCGCTTAACCGGTAGTAAGTCCAGTAAAGAGGGGAGATTGAGTGCCGTGAGGCTAGCAACCAAGGAATAACAGCACTGCTATTGAAACTTCAAAGATTAAAGTACTTTGTTTCACTGGGAATTCAAAGGAATAAAAATAAAAAAGCTTTAGCAGAAGTTGTCAAAGTTATATTGTGGTGAGAGCTGTCTGCTAGCCAAAATTGTAGACAACAATTTGCATCAGTGTTTACGTGCCGAATCGGAGTCATGAGAAAAAAACCTTGAGGAACTCACCAACCAATCACAGCAGACTTAACGTGTGCTGATACGGTTTGTAGATTTATGGCCTGACTTTCTAAGAAACGGACACAAAGAGATGAGAGAATAACCTTCAGCAAGAAAACAACCAATCAGAAGACGTCGCTTCTCTGCTAACAATAACGAATAATAATGTACATAAAAATCTATAAATATCTCTTGATTTTCTCAATAAACGATTTGTTACCTGGCCCTTATCTTCTGTCGTTACAATATGAATGAAGAAAAAAAGATCTTGGCCACAAAGTAGACATTTGTATTCTAGTTCTTAGTAATTATTACAAGTGCAGTCGCTAGGAGGATAACAGTTAAAGTCGTTCTTTACACTAGTGTCGATAATGTTTTGTCCTACCAGTTGAATGATCATTGGGCTAGCCTCCCAACCTGAAAGAAGGTCCTGAGTTTAATCCCAGATGGGATCATGGGGGGGGGGGGGCGGCGTAATCAGGTCGATTCATTCGTGTAGTTATCAGAAATAAGTATACTTAACATCACGCTTCTTTTACACCATAATATTTTTAAACTTATTTAAATTCCATTTTAGGGATGCGGCGGCTCGTAGTCCTAAAGTCGTCCAACCCCGTGAAGATACTTCAGCAGGATCCACCCCGAAACAACTGTCTGGTGCTGCCAGACAACAGCAACAAAAGAAGGGTCGTAAGAAAGGCCGTTAATATCTTTTGTCAAATGTAATGTCAACCATAGATTCATATACATATGTATTCTGTCCAAGTTGTAGTGATTAACAGAAGTACATTGTGTACAGTTACTTCAGTATACTTGTGTACATTTGCTTCTGCTTTATCGTATTTATTATTTTCTTTTGAAGCCTCTGTTTCATCACTTAAAATAGTTTCGCCTCTCAGTACAGTCTATTTGCTGTATTAGGCTATTTACATTGAGCTACACTGTGAGGATAATCCAAATATCGGTTTGTTTGCTCTGCATATGTTTATTTATTTTGCTTTACTTATGTAATATGGTGTCTTTCCTCTCTTTCGCATTACTACTTTTTTTTTGCGATCACTGTGTATATCTTGGGTCATTTCTATCTATCGTGCATACATCATGCTCTGGTTAATAATTGTATTCGTGTTTTAAACTTGTTGGGTTTTCAAGGGATCAGGTAAATGTTAGGCATTTTGGATTTATCGCGCGACTGATAATGTTACCCTCATACATATATTCTTTTAGCAATATTTTTGTAAAAGATTCCACTTATAATTAGTATAGTCGTATTGTTTTGAATGACTGACTGACTGGTTTCAACGTAGAATTTTGCACTGATGTTGCAGCAGTTCAAATTGCCACATTTCACGTAGCACACAAAGCAAGAGGAGAGAATAGAAAGAGATTCAAAACAGAGATCATAAACGGAATTGTGAGGCAAAAAGAATAGTAATCTCTGGAAGAACAATAGAGTTTTATTTGGTATAACAAATCACAAAGAGTGAATGTATCTGCGCCAGCCATCACTGAGAACGATTTTAAGCCATATCACCAGTTGTCTCCAGTCTTCATTGGTTTTTACCTTCCTATATGGCTTAAACTAACGATTGTGGATTTTATTGACTGATGAAGCCATGTTTTGGTTTGACCACCACTAGCTCTGTCTTTTCCAACCTGATCCTATGTCAGTCAACTTATATTACCCGTCGAGGAAGGCGATGGCTAGGCATACGTAACACATGTCCTAACCATCTCAATCGATGCAGCTGCTTCATAGCCTCATCTATTGATTTCCCCTCCTTACCTAGCACTCGACCGATGCTTTATTTCAATATTGCTCACCTTATTATACCACTTCACACGGGAGATAGGACGCAGGCACCTATGATGAAAGACAGCTAGCCGGCCTTTTCATGTCTTCCACTTTCAATGGCCATGTCTCATAGCCATAAAGGAGGACGGAGCGGACTGCTGAGCAGTACACACGCCCATTGATTGACAGCCGGCTGGATATCACGTCTACGCCAGAGATGGCGTAAGTTGACAGGCAAATGTCGAATGAGCCTTCTGTTTCTGAGGTGAGATTTTTTAGAGATGACCCACTTGAACTGGCTGATGCAACTCCCCAAATAAATTAATTGAATTGGTCAATACGCTCCACCAACCACTTAATTCCCTATCTTTAACCTAGAAATAGTCGGTGTAGTCCAGTCCTGTAGTGTCATCATCTTACATTTGGTGGGAGCGAATCGCATGACAAGCATTCGAAGATGGCTGCTCCTCAAGGTGTTCAGAAGACTCTGCTCTATTTTGTCAGCGTCTTCATCTAGAAAGGAGGACTATATCATCCGCATACATATTCTAAGTCAACGAGATTATTCTCTGGTAACAAGTCAATGCAGGAGTTACTGAAGTTAGTTAGTATTAAGTAGATTAGTACATGTATGATGAATTTGAATAGAAATTGGGATAGTGTACATTCCCGATGGACACCACTTCAGATGACAACTGTCTGTAGGCTCCCACCTGACTGCATGAGTTCGATTAGAGTGAGTGCCCTGATCAGTGAGATGTCTTTTCTCGGCATTCCTTTTACAGCCAAGCATCGCCAGAGTACCTCTCGGTCGACAGAATCGAATGCCGCCTTTAGGTCAAGAAATATAACGATTGTTGGACGCCGGTAAGAATGCCTGTGTTGGAGAATCTGTCGAAGAGTGAAGATATGATAAGTACACACTCTTCCTGGTCTAAAGCTTGCCTGGTTCCCCCGTGTTTGTGCCTTTCGAGCACCACTTAGTTTATGCAATATTATTGAGCCTATGACTTTAGACACTATATTAGTCAAGCTAATCCCTCTGTGATTACCATAGGAAGACTTGTCTCCCTTCTTGTATATGGGATAATCAGTGACTTACACCAACCCGACGGGACTTCCTCTGATTCCCAGATGCTGCCTAGTACCTCAGTTAACGCAGAGAGTAAACTGTCACCACATACTTAAATACCTCTGGATTCAGTCCATCAGGTGCTGCTGCTTTGCCTCGTTTTAGACTAGTGACAGCCTTAGTAACCTCAGTTATGGACGGAGGACTGTGTCTATATCCCATTCAGGGAGGTGTTATATGTTCGGTAAGTTGAGTATGAATGTAGACCAATTAAACTGTTCGTCAAAGTGTTCTTTCCAACGTTTTAGTCATCTATCCTGGGAACTGATTATGGTTGCATTTTTCTCAGAGATTGTTTCACTTATCGTTTGCCTTTTACCTCCTGTTTCCCTGATAAGTCTGAATAGTTGTCTAGTGCTACCTATAGCCGATGCCTTTTCCATTTCTCGCTTTTGTCGCGCACCAATGTTCACGGTCATTATGAAGGCTTCTTGTTAGTTTGCGTTTGAGTAGCTTTCGCTCATCATATTCAGAGGTCGCCATAATAAGTCTTGCCTTAAACAGTTCGGATAGGGTAGTAGAAATCCAGTGACTCAGGTTATTAACAGCCCGTACAGCCGTGTCTACAGGTAACTTTTTATTGCGCCAGGCTTCCACAGGACGAGTTCTGCTGTCGACCTCAGATACTCGTATCGCCGTTTCTTCCTTAAATAGGGACTCAGTGTAGTTGGGAACGTAACTGCTTTACTGCCAACAATTTTTCATGTCCGTTTAGACGTAAGCATGAATATGCGCCAACCAGGGCCTTATCAGAGTCTACGCAAGTATCCCAGAAGGCGCGGCAGTCTTCTACTGACCCTCGCCCACGATAACTCAATCGCTATGTGGTCTGTCTGAGTCCAGTGTTGATTTGGTGATGCATGTCGCCAGGTTAGGCAATGTCTCTCTTTGTGCCTAAAGTTAGTGCTGACTAGGAACAGATGATTTACTTACTTTGCTTCGGCTATCTCCTACGGAAGGATGAGCCGGCTTCATGAACATCTCGAATCATCGCTGCTCAGGCACAGCGATCTGATGAGGAGAGTTCATGAAGTTTCATGGGAATTTGGTACGAGTGATGTCCCCGGAACCGCTCGGCCTTTTGTTTGAGAGTGCAGCTCTAGCCTTTACACAACGAAGTGTGACCTACAAGGCAGTAGGAGTGGAGTAAGGAGTCCACTATCCATTGGCAGCCGGTGACCGGAGTTCGGTTCATACACCTTTTTGAATGGGGCCAGACATCCAGGACATCCAACAAGCCCTTTGTCCATACGTCTGCCAGTGAGCTTCATACGCCAGTCGTTGGAGGTTTGGAATCAGGGTTTAGCCATCTCCCCTAGATTGTCATCCAATGGACAGTCAACCCGGTGAAGAGCGCCTGGCATCCGCTTTCGTCCTCTCACTTTGGTGAAAAACACCTCCGCCACGTGAAGGCAGTGAGTAGGACTTCCTCAGGAGAGGCTATGTAAGACGCCCGGTCATATGGGAGCATTTCAAGAGGTGTGCGGAGGGGTGGCCAACCCGCAGCGCAAGGCACCCACCCCCGACCATCCTGAGGCTTTGGACAGAACTGTAGAAAACGATAACCACTGTCGGTTCGTCGTATGTACCATCTATATACTTCTCCGTCTGACATAACTTCCCTACTTGGGCATTGAAGTAGCCTGCTAAAACAACTATCTAAACGTTTTGCTTTTTGCAGCAAACTAGACAGTTTCTTGAACAAAATCATCCTCTAGTACATCCGGACTGCAGTCTGTTGGGGGTCAAGGGGAGACTATGAGAAGACAACGACGGGTAACGCCGTCCTTCCTTCTTCTAACGGACCGCACACATACGACTATCTACTAGGATCCAGTCAAGAAGGGATTTTTCTGCCCTAACACCCAGTGCTATCCCTACACCTGCGAGTTCTCACGAACTAGCTGAGGATTCTGCTGACACCCTTAAATTTGCAGCTTCACCTTGTTGGCCGGATGGGGTTAAGTGAATAACCACACTCGAGTCTTGTGTACATGTCTCCGAAGCACAACATACATCCATGGCTGGATATGTCAGAGTTCTTGCTAGTGATGCCTTTTGTCCGATTTGACAGAGGGTCCTAACGTTGAAAGCTCCTATATGAAGTTGGCGACGCGGCTTTAAGAGGCTGTCGGGGGTGTTTCTATGGCTGTGATGGTTGTTTGTGGTCACAGAGTGAGGTGAAGATGACTCACTAGCCTGCAGAATAGTACTGACAGCAGTAGGGGACAAGATGATGAGGATGACCAGGAGGGTTTCGTGTGCTTTTTGGAAGAGTGTGGGCGGTTGTTACTTCCCGGCTATACACACTGTGGAAGTTGATTTTTTTCTTTGGGTACCTGAAACAGAAAGAGACTTAGTGTTGCATGACCGCACAGTCCATGGGGTAACTGCTTGAGGCCGGTCACACAGGGCCTGTATGAAGTGGCTCTTTAGTTTGGTTCTGTATTAGTAGCTTACTGCCGCCTACGGAACAGGACACCGTAGGGTAAGTTGGGATGGACAATTTCTGAGGTCGACCTTTACTAACCCTCTCTCTCTCTCTTGAGGGTGGAGAGACAGCATAGCTATCTGGCATGCCGATCATCTGGGAGACAACTTACTGCTGTTACATCCCTGTTCCTCAACAGTACGACTTTGCTTACAAACTCGCGACATAGTGTAACAGAAAATCTGTTACACTATGCGGGTAACTGCTTTTAGTTTAATAGTTATACTAGCAATCTTGGTGACATGGTAGGACCTTGAGGAAGAATAGTTTCAGCCAGTGTAGCTTGTTGGGTCATTGGGATATGCGAGCTCAACCACCGCGTCAAGGTGTCAGCCATCAGTTAGGATTGTTTTGAACAAAAGCGCAAGTAAAAGATCGAAGTCAGACGATACGATACAGTAGCGTTAATACTAGTCACGTATATTTGATTTTGATACTATTATGTCAGTTCGATAACATATCAGTTTAATTTCCAGGTATTGCTTTTCAAGGATTTGATTGGTTTCAAGTTGTAGATCATGAATCGACATCAGTTAGAGAAAAACTAGTAAGGTGTTTTGGTCCTTATTTGGGACTCTTTATCAGCGTGCACCCATGACCCCACCAGGCTGATGAAGAGTCCCAAAGTAGGGCTAAACAGTTCTCTGTTACGATGTGGTTTTTCAGTATTTCTCTAGTTGGTATCAGTTCGTGGCTTTCCTTGAAACTTAAGTTAACGTTTATTTTAAAATGCAGCGATAAATACTAAGGGTATGATAAATAGTAATTTGAGAACTATTTTAATACTGATTGGTAGCTGTCGTTTTAGTCCTGTGTATAGTAAATGCTCATAGACAGCTGAGAGACTGCGAAGTTATTTAAAATAGCTCAGTTTTGTCAGTATGTGTTTGGTCACGAGTCGTATTTATCATTTTGACTATATGATGTGCCGTCATGAACTAGAGTTGACCTTGGGACAAGTTTTTCGGAGGGCTGGTCACACGAGTTAGTAATTTATTGACATAACACATGAATATATAGAATTATTATTACATATTATTATTGTTTCCTTTAATTCTTAGAGGAACATAGGGCTTCAACAGCGCGTCTCCACTGAGTTCGGTTCTCCGCCAACCTTTACACCTGGTTCCACGTCTGCCCACATGCTTTCATCTCTTCGCATGACCTCCTCGATGTCACCCTCACACTAACGACCAACTCGCCGCTTCCCATTCACGTCCCACTCGAGCGATGACCTGGCGTGTGATGTCACTTGATGGTTTTCTCAGATTATGGCTAATCCACCTCCGTTTCTTCCTGCATATCTGTTGTACAATTGGTTACTGGTTGGTTCTCATCGCTTTATTTATTATTTCCCCGATTCTAAAGGGTGCAACCCAAAAAGTCGCTCCTCTGCAACTTACATCTCTATATAACAACTTTTCGAACGTGAGGCTATCAACCCCACCCTATATAGAGCACTACTACAGAAACTTCAGTACGATGAGTCTCCAATATAAAGCAATGGAATTATTAATTGGCGAATCGATGTACAGATATAGGCAAAACACGTCAACCCTATATTAGAATCACAATTTGCTTATATCTTCGGTATTGTGCTACCTTTGTCTTCCCTTATTGTACTTCCTTGTCTTCGTTTCACGCCTTCCATATTGTTTCACAAGCATCGTTCATTTCTTCTCTTCACCATTAAATCCATCTCTGCGCTATTCGATATTCCTGCAGACGATACACATATTTATATCTGTATATATATACTACTTATAAACCGTGTCAGTAGCACACCACAGCAGTACTATCTAAAATGTAGCTAGTTAATGTAAGTGGCTTTCTCTATTCAAAGTTAATAAACTGCTATAGTATTTCTAGGACTTAAAATCTTGATCAAGAAAGCGAAGTTTGAAATAGTGAAACTGGTTAACAGTTTGGTTACTATGCCGACGAAGTATTAATAATTAGGCAATATACAAGCGAATTTAAAAGAGAGTATGGGATACATGTTAAAAACATATAAACCTTACTACTGAAATTAACCGTCATGTTACTAGGCTATTAAAATATATTACAACAGTTGTGTCCAAATTCTAGTTCATTCATAATCTTGACTCTGGAATAACTTGGCAACATTTTGGCTACTTTCAGTTCTGATTTGTAAATGTGACTCACTAATAAAATGACATGTAGCTGAGTCACTCAAACAGTATAGGATTATGAGCAAAATACTATTTGGGCATATTTTTATTATAATGTATTTGGTAAGCCTAGTAAGGTGTCAGTCAGTTAGTTAATTTCAGTCGTAAATGTTGATACACACACACACACACACATTTAATTCATTTATTTATCAATGAGTCATACCTAGGTTGTTCATTCATTTCTTTAATTTTGTATACAGTTATATGTAGTGAACTAATATTCAGTATTCTAACTCTATTGGTTATTCCCATATGTATGATAATAACTAATTGTGCGTCTATTCATGTGTGTAGGTGTATGTCCCAGTTCGTTTGAGGATTATAAAATTATGTACAGTGTGTTTGTTATATACAAACATACATACATACAAATTCTTGCTGTCTAAATTTCAGTTATCATCTTGATAATACAAGATTAAATCTACACGACCCCGTGTGGTAAGTAAGTAAGTTCTAATGCTTTTAATTGTATTACCAAGTGAAAATGGCAAGTGGTCTGGAGGAGTCCACCAAGTTGTGTATAAGGACAGAAACTTACCAAGGACATTGGCTATATATCGCTAACTGACAGAGATTAGAATTCACGAGCTATTAGATTCCCTCCCAGTCGCTGAATAGACAGCGAACTCGTCTCATATCCCGAAGGTCCAAGGTACGATCCCCCTTAGTGTCTGTCATAGGTGCGCACTTCTGAGGAGCCCCGAACGAGGACGAAACATGTGCCAAGTTCTCCCTGGTTTTCTGACTGATATTAATGAGTGTTCAGACCTGAAAATTTAACGGTACTCGTCAAATCACCTTCAAATGCGTACACCTTGAAAAACGCCACACTAAACATATTATGATGGCAGATGTTGTTACCACTTGACCCGTCGAAACCACTGTATTCAGAGCTAGTTTCAAAATTGTAACCGCACAACCGTGGCTGTTGTTAACTCTGCGGTAGGCCGATAGATTTCATGGTAGATCTCAATTTTGATACTCATTAAGTATATACCTTTAGTAGGTTAAATAATGTATATATATATTTTGAGTGTAACATAGGGCTTCAAAAGCGTATCTTCATTTCATTCTGTATTTTGAAGTCATCTTCAGCTGGCTGTGCGACTGCCCATATCCTCCCATCTTCACACACAATCTAATTTATGTCACTCTCGGATTCATGTCAAACTCGTTGTTTTCCATTTGGGTTGCACTCGAGGGTTTTGGCGCTCGGTTTCCTCAGCGCGTGCCCGGTCCATCCCCGTTTTCCTTGACATATTTGTCTGACGATTTGTTCATTTCCAGAGTTCCGTGTGGAGCGAAGGCAGTCATTTTCCGGAAGAAGTCATGAGTTGGCCAATACACTCATTTCAGTTCGTGTGTTCATCTCATCAGTATTGTAGTATTTCGTGCTAGAAAAGTCTGTACAACAAACACTCTGGAAAATGGAAAACTTACTAATATGATAACGAATATCTAGAAAAATTTGTTGGTGTCTATGATGAGAACAGACAGAGAGAAATGCATGCAAACAAACGGTGCAGAAGGAAAATATATATATATAATTTTGGCATTCAAAGGAGATGCAACTACTGAATTACTGGCATTGTGAAACTCTTTAAAGTGCGTCAGTGCCACAGCGGTAGGATACTCGCCGACCACGCATGTGATCCATGATTTGGTCCTCGGCCGACGCACTCCTTTACCTCGTTGAGCCCATAATAAGACTGGTAAAGAGGGAAGGTTGGACATGAGGCTAGCAACCCCATCCCGTAAAAATAAACACCACTGGTGTTTGAAGCCCTATGTTCCACCGGGAAAGTAAAGGACTTTAAAAAAAAACCCGTGTGGTTCTTGTTTGATTCTGAAAACAAGTTCGAGTTAGTACTGGGATTTGGGAAAATTACTTCTTAATTCGATTGAGTGGGAAAGAAAAGAAATAGCACAATTTCCCGACTAACCATTTCTCAAAAATACAATTCGCTTGATGAGTAACACTTTACTTATTGTGAATGAGCACATATATATATTTTGTTCGAAAGCTTGAAATGTAATTTGTGTTGAGTGGGAAAATAACTGGAGGATTCACATTTCGCGGCTGGATTCGAATAAACTGCCATTCTGAATAATAACCACACTTCATAGTACACTTGGTAAATGCTGGTTATCTTGTAAAATGTCTCTAGTTCAGGTTACACTGTTTCAATCCCATTTATGATCCTATTACATCAAATATCTTTTTATACTAAGTATTTCTCTTATAGTGTGGTAATTACTTTTTGGAAGTTTTACAACAATTATTATATCTTATGCACATCTTACTCACAAAAAGTAATCTCCACTCTAATTTCATCCGTTATAACCCGAATAACTAGGTGAATTTTGGTAGAGTATATGTGCAACAATTATAGTAGGCTTTTCAAATATTGGTTCTGTAGGGATTTTTTTGTTTGATTGTTTGGAGGATTTCATCGCGAGGTGAAATCAGTTACAGAACCATTGGAAAACCTGCAGGGAGTACTTGACAGCTGTTCCGTCCAAGCTCTTTGGGACTCTTCAGAAGTATGCATCCACTGGGGTTCGAACCCAGGACTTTCTGGCTACAAGGCGAGCTAGTTAGCTCGTAGACCATTAAGCCACTGGGACCCAATCCAATGGCCAGCCCATAAATTCCAACTTCTGACGATACATGACATAGTGCGGCCACTAGCCATTGTCTTTTTCGATGAGTTACTGCCTTGCCTTCAACCTGGTGTACCCTACTGGTCACGGCTTCTCAATAAAACCCCAGGTAACTGCCTAAATAGGGCCAGTAGCTAGTGAGCATCAGATCAATTTTCAAGTATTGGTTTTGTAGGGATTTTTTTTGTTTGATTGGTTGGAGGATTTCATCATGAGTTGACATCAGTTAGAGAACCACTGGAAAACCTGAGAGTACTGGATAGCTGATTCGTCTTAGAGTTTGTGACTCTTCATCAGTACGCACCCACCGCTCATGATGAAATCCTCGAACCAATTATAGTAGGTGTTGTATCACTGGTTCAATAGTAGAACACTTGCCAACCAAACAGAAAGTGCGGGTTGGATTCCCGGTTGACAAACTCCTCAACCTCGTCTAGTGTTTACTAGTCGGTAGTAAATCCAGAAAAGAGTGAAGGGCTGAGCATGAGACTAGCCATCCGAACCTCATTAAAACAACATCAAGAAATGAGAAAAAAGTAAATTGAGATTTCAAAAAGAGGATATATATATTTCATATGATAATGCGAAATGAAGGCAGTAACTCCCAAATGCATGTAGGTGCGTGATAGGGTTCATGATTCTAAGATGACTTAACTATAATGAACAGAATTCGGATGAAAATAACATTTGAAACAAATGTAAATTAATGTTTTAACATGATGGCGCGGGGGGCGGCGCGGAATAACAACTTTATAACAAAACCAAAAAATGCTTCTAAATATACACAAAGAACAAACAAAAGAAAATAGTATTTTATATCAAAGAAAATGATGGCAATGCCATTTCATCTGTTAGCATAGCTGTATTGCACTCATAATGTAATAATTCTGTAAGCTGTCCAATTGTCATACTCATTAATTGTTCTCTATCTTCACTAGGGCCAGCAACACCCAAGGCAGTAGAAGAGGTTCGTTTTGTACCAGCACCAATCATACACTCTGTGTCTAAATTATACGGACCAACTTTTGTATTACGACAATGTGATGCATGCAGGGTGGCTTCAATGCTATCTTTAACCAAGAAACGATGAACAATTCCAGGTCTAAATAATAATTGAGTAAAATTCATAAACCAAAAGGATTATCATTATCATTAATACTATATATTATATAGATCTGTGTTAATTGTTTTTTATGACAATATTAAATTAAGCATCGTTATAATATGAAATAATATGAAACTACTCGAGTACTACGGCGCAACCCAAATATTCATCAACCTTATTCAACAGCTCTGTACGACGACGGCACATGTCAAGTGATCCACAATGTAGAACTCAGCGAGGCGTTTGGAGTAAACACAGGAGTCAGACAAGGATGCTTATTATCACCAATGATATTCCTAATTGTAGTGGACTGGATTATGCGTCAGACATTAGGAAACGAGAAGACAGGGCTATCCTGGACCGACGTGAAGAACCTAGAAGACCTGGATTTCGCGCGTGGATGATTTATGTTTGATGTCACACAAAATCGAAGACTTACAAGTGAAAACCGACAAACTGGTCGAAGAGGCAGCAAAGACAAGACTCCAGGTGAACATAGACATAATGGAGGTTATGAAAATAACCAACTAACAACAACAACAGCAGCAACATCCAGCGCCGATCACCATCAACGGGAGGGATTTGAAAGAGGTTACTTCATTCACTTATCTAGGGAGCATTGTCTCAACTACAGGAGGGACGGACAAGGATGTCAAATTGAGAATCGGGAAGGCGAGAAACACATTTATCAACCTGAAACCAATCTGGAAATCTTCATCACTCAGCCTCCATCAACAACAAAATTCGGATTTTCAATGCAAACGTCAAGTCAGTTTTGCTGTACGGATCAGAAACTTGGCGGGTTACAAAGAATATTTCCAACAGCCTGTTGCAGACCTTTATCAACAACTGTCTTCGCTCTATACTCAAGATCAGATGGCCGGAAAGAATCACCAACAAGAAACTATGGGAACAAACAAAACAAGAACCAATCGTTCAACAAATATGCAGGAGAAAGTGGAGATGGATCGGACACTCGCTGAGGAGGCCGTTGGGTGACATCGCGCGTCAGGCCCTGGAGTGGAATCCGAAAGGAAAGCGGCGAGTGGGACGTCCAAGGGTGACATGGAGGAGGTCGTGTGAAGAGGATTTGAAACAGTATGGACTAACATGGATGTAGGTGAAAAGTACAGCAGAAGCAAGTGGAGGCGTGCAGTTGAAGCCCTATGTTCCAATAGGAACCCAAGGGAACAATAATAATAATAAGTGACGATGATGATTAAGCATTGACTTCTGTCTAGCTTGACTTTCTTTATGTCAGTCAGTCAGTCTTAAAATCATTCTTAGTGAAACACTCGGGTTATTTTAGATTATAATAAGTTTATACATATATCCTACGATTTCTCGATATACAAACACCCACACACACACTAGTGACAAATATTGAACGAAAACACTCACTACTGGAACTCTAGCAGTCAGTTTAGCTAAACTGCCCTAGTTACAACTTACTATACGCTGAGGATTCACTGTTCAACCACTGAGTTGGGAGTTATTATTATTATTTTTTCATTCCTTCACGTTCCCAGTGAAACATAGAGCGGCTTCAAGATAGAGGCTTGAAGTTTCTATAGCAGTGGTGTTTATTTTTTACGAGATGGGGTTGCTAGCCTCATGCCCAACCCTCCCTCTTTACCAGTTCTATTGTTGGCTTAGCGAGGTAAAGGAGTGCGTCGGTGGCCGGGGATTGAACCCCGGACCATGTGCATGGTCGGCGAGCGTCTTAACCGCTGTGCCACCGACGCACCTCGGGAGCTTACCCAATTTCACACAGACAACACTCGAGAAATATGACTTATAAATATACAAATATATGTAGAAGACTAATGTAAAAATATCAAAATTAATCAATTTTTTCTCTCCTGATTTTCTGAAATGTATTCTCAATTCCTCCAAACTGAAATAGCATTATTAATAGGATGCTGAGGGTTTCAATTATTATTAAAATACAAACATGAAACAGATGCGCCACACGAAATCCCATAGCTTGGATACTACTCAGACGCCCAGACTGAAGTACGCGGTTGTATTATTGACCACATCCCTCCTCCTCCTCAAGCCTTTGACTTGAAATCTGATTCACAAGGCAATGAAGCGTCATCAGCAGCTGAGTCCCCTTGGTTTCCGGTGACTAAAACGGGTTTCACCAATCGCTCAATCTTTTCAGATTATGGAGCCTTTGTACATCATAGATTTGGAGTCAGGGTTTCCCAGCTATTCTGAGGAGAGACCAGCATGTCCACCAGCCTGGTTGTAAAAACACTAGACTTTCGCACTTGTCCTTTCACTTTTGTGAGGAACACCCTCGCCGCATGAAGGCGGTGAATGGGACTTACATGACAGAGGCTTTGAACTTGTGGCCACAGGAGAGCATTGTGAGGGGAGTACCAAAAGATACCAACCCGCTCCCACCTCCCTAAGCGGCACAAGGTAGTTAATAGGGGCAATATATATCTTGCTATAACTGATGAACACGCTGACCATAGAGCATAAATTCATTGAAAAATTAGTAGAATACAACTGATTTTTGTTATTATTCTGCAATATATTTATTCATGTTTTTTTCTAATACTACTTGGGCTACTTTAGTTAGATGCTTCTTTTCAGTTAAAGAAGAAGACGATAAGAAAAACATCAAAATATTAACTACTCAAGAAATCCAACATACCGGAAATCCTCTTTACATTATACCCTAAATTTACTACACTTTCAATAGGAGATTAAACGAAACCCATGTAAAGAGAAGTCATTAAGCAACTCAATATCAATGAATGAATACCTTGTTTGTCCAATTCTGTGTATTCGAGCAATTGCTTGCGCTTCTCTTGCATGTGATAACACTGGATCAATAAAAAGTACATGATTTGCTGAAGTTAAATTTAAACCATTTGCACCGAGTTGAACAGGCATTAAAAGTATCCATGTTGTTGAACCAAAACATTGAAAACCAGCTAACCTTCCAGGGCAACATGCATCACGTGCATGAAATAAAGTTGTATAAGATAGACCATTTTGATCTAATGCTCCAGCTAGTGTTACTAGGACTGATAACCACTAAAAAAAAATTATAAAATAATATTAGTAATTTAAGAGGGAACAAGATGAACTAAATGAATATTCGAAAATCGCATAATAGAGAAGAAGCGTTAACAAGTTAGAATTGTGAAGGGATGTTTCCGTAATAAATTCCTGCTTCACACTAATGTTTAATTTTATTATCAGTTTGACTGCTGATATATGACAATGGAACTAGGCGTTAAATTAAAAAATTACAAAAATCTTTGGCAGAGTTTAACTTTAAGCACAACTAACCGCCAATCAGCGACTTGCCTTGAACGCGCCAATCACAAGAGAGAGGTATTTTTGGGTATGGAATACATATATTTATTGAAAAAAATGCATAAACACTGTATAAAAGTGTTACATAGGATGCCTTTCTCTCAAATGTGACAAAAACGTCTTATAGTTTAGCATAGGAGCATTAGTGGAAAAGTTACACCGCATCCTATACATATATTCATCTAAATGACTGTAAATAACATCCTTTTGAGATCCATTAATGGCTTTTTAACATTTCCCTTCGATAGAATTGGTGTGGGTGCCTGTAATGAGATCCACAAAATCATTAGAATGGTTGAATCTGTAGTGAATATATACAAGGGATGACAACGGGTTATAACCTTTCCAATCTTCTGTGTGTATTATAGATCCTTATTTCACCAGTTGAGTAATAATAGGTATTAAAGTACTTGACTTTCTATCTGCTATTCTCTCGACGAATCCTTTTTGTAGAGACGTATCATATAAACCAATCACTCAAACATTATTCGCTCGTTCTTGACAACGGTTGTATTCTTTCTTTAATAAGACAGTTTCTCATACATGTATGACGACACCTCCCAATAAGGGAGTAAGCCTCTCCACTTTCCAGGATGCGATATCCCTGTAGTGCTGGTACCACTGAACTGTTGATACGAAACTATTTTCAGTTTCAGCAGCTGCATCTCTCACAGACTGTTTTCAAACTCAGTTATCACAAATATACAAAATCTGTCTTAAGGATAGATGGGACCTGGCAAAAAATGTTCCTACGAAATATGAGAATCATCAGCTTACCTTCCCTGACACTAACTCATCTCAAACAGATTGCACAACGATGCACACGTCCATCAAAAGATCTGCTGAAGCTTTTTATGGTCATTACACCTCCATATGAACAAATCCTTTCTTTCCTAATCAACCCCATATTTAAGCAATACTGGAAGACCTGATATGCTCAACAAATTGCAAACACGACTGAGGCAGGGTAGGCGTTTGACTCGAATCAAGTGGAACAGAGGCTTCAACTCACGTGAATAAAATTCACTGGACCATTCAAGGGTCAATGGTGTGGTTGCACTCCATTGGCAGTCAGTGGTGCTTAAAGTTTAACTTCGTCAAAATCTTCCATTCAAGAGTTAGTTCACAAACCCACTGATCGACAATCCTTAGATTCTGTTTCAGTCTACTTGGTGACAAAATCAAGCATGGGGTGGCGACATAGTTTATTCAATTATTACAAATTTTTAAGACCAAATTACAGATACATTTTAATCTTCAGATGCTAATGAATGCAACACGTTAGTTACTCGGAACTCAGTTATCCGCGACAGATATTCCAGGCTGGGAGCCACGTATATTGTGTGAGGGATGCTGATGCTACCCATGTTATAGTGTTTGCAGTAGGGCAGAGCAGGGCGGGAACTCAAAATACACAGCTTTTATTGACTAACAATACGATTTGAAGCCTATTTATCAATCGCAATATGACGAGATAAGTACTGTGAGCAATGCTGAGCTGAAAATTGAGAAATGAAATATTGAAGGAAGCAATTTGTACGCACGCAAGTTGTCAGATGAACAGAAATCCAGCGGTTCAAGTTGTCACAAACTTCATGTAGTACACACAAAAACAGAGAAAAGAAAACAAGGAATTCAAAACACACACACACACACAACTACGATGACCGGAAATGTATGGGGTGAAAAATAGTTAATATGGAAAAACATAACGATTTATTAGGTCTAGAAGTTTTCAAACAGGCCATGTATCTGCGCCATTGAGAACGGTTTTCCATCATTGGATTTTGGTGCCACAATGGAACCAGCCAGATAGTCTATACCTCCCCCTAGGTGATTTAAATCATCAACCAAAGACTTCATGAATTGATGACATGTTTTAATTTGACCGTTCCTAACTCTTTCACAACTTAACCTTATATCAACCAACATTACTTATCAAGGAAAGAGTGTGGTGGTATGATACAGACAATGTGTTCCTACGGAATATGATTCACACATATTCCCACAGTTCAATACTGCGTTAACAACAGAATACTATGCATATCTGAACATTCTATTTCACGTCATTTAATGTAAACCAAAATAATACGCTTCCGTGTATCTTGCCTTCTGTTGTTACAAGAAGAGACTTGGTATGCGTATCATGTATCCCAGCTGTCTCAACCAATGTAGCCTCGAAACCATTCTATATGCCTAGCCTAAATTACTCACTATATTGTACCACTTAACATGGGGAATAGAACGTAAACATCCGTGGGCGAAGATGGCTAGTCTCTTCAGATCTTCAACTTTCAATGGTCATGCCTCGCAGCCATAAAGAAGAACAGAACAAATTTCTGTACAGTACACATCTCCTTTCATCCATAGCCGGATTTCACGTCTATATCAGAGATTATGTAAGTTGTCAAATGTGACAGAAGCCTTAGCGAGATTTCATCCCTAATCAGTTGATCGGAGTTGATGCAACTTCTCAAATAAGCAAAGTAGTCAACACGCTCAGCCACTTGAATTCATATCCTTTAACCGGAAGCCAGTTCGGACTAGTCCTACAGCATCACCTTAAATTTGACAAGGGTGAATCAATTGCATATCATGGTGTTCAGAAGATTCTGCATCTTGTCAGCGTTTTTACCAAGGATAACAATATCATCCGAGAATTAAACTACTTTAACCACCAATAAAAGCACTACAGAAGTACGTAGGGACCCTAGTAGACATAATGACTAAAAAAATGACTTTTTTGAAAAAAACAAACAAACAAATAAACAGACTTGACTTACAGAACTGAAAACAATAGCTTTAGCATCTGGATCATCACGTTTAATCACTTTTAAGCATCGTATAACAGCTCTCACTTTTGTGCTATGATCACCCTGATGATAAATTGAAGAAAGTATTTTGCACAGTTTTACAAACAAGTAACATTTAAACACACTCTGAGAGAGGGAAGAAGTAAAACAAATGATCTAACCAAAACAAAGCAAAAGTGAATGCCATTATTGGTTTATGAGTATTCATGTTATATAATATTACCATAATTATCATTTCCCCTCGATTCCTAGTGGAACATAAGGTTTCACCAGCAAGCCACCTCGCTATTTCACTCTGTTCTGTGCCGTTTTTTCTTTTTGTAACTTACCCCATAATTGTCCATAGGCTTTCACTTCTTTCAACTGATAGTGATCTCCTCCATGTCACTCTTGTATGTCTTTATTTATCGTTTCGCATTTGGTTTCCACCATCACCTTCAGTTCTTGGGACTAGACAGTTTAGTGATAAAGTTTTCATTGTCATGCTAAAACAAAGCACTCACGTCAAACTTAAAGAAAAATAAAATATGAGAAGCTGTCTATGAATAGCTTGAGATATCAGAGTAGCAGACTTTATAATAGTTACTTAGTCACATATCGCCTTCTTCGACGGGTAATGTTAGCTGACATAGGGTCAGGCTGGAAAAGAGCTAGCGGCGGTCAAACGAAAACATGGCACCAGTCAATGTAATCCACAACAGTTATTTTAAGCCAGCCATGTATGAAGGTGTAGACCTCCTGGTTGGGGTCCTCGGGACGGTAAAAACCAGTGACTGGAGACAATCGGTGATATGGTTCAAAATTGTTCTGAATGGTCGGTGCAAGTGCATCCACTCCTTGTGACTTATAATTTCCAATTAAACTATATTGTTCTTCGTTATTACTATTCCTTTGTCTCATAACCATGTCTACTGTCTCTATTTTGTATTGCCTTTTACTTTCTTCTCTTGCTTTGTGTGCTACAAGGAGGGGGTGTGGCGACTTGAAGTGCTGCACATCGGTGCAAAGTTCTATGTCGAAAACAGACAGACTTAGTCACATTAATAATGACCACTGAGTGACTGCATACAGGAAGAAGTTTCCTGGAGTTCTAGTGGGCAGTTGTGAACAGTGGAGTGCATCATATTCGGCTGGTGGTCTCACTAAAATGATGAATTGACAGAAGTTGGAATTCGAAGGCCATTCGAAAAGGTACCCAGTTGCTGAACTTGTAACTGCAACGTTCTGGGTTTGAACCCCAGCAGGTGTGTACTTCTGAAGAGTCTAAAACTAGGGCGAAACACACCTGACTAGTACTATCTGGTTTTCAACAGCTCGCTAGTTGACATCAAATCTTGATCAAACTTCAAGCAATTCAATTTCCAACTTCAGCATCCAGTTTCAAGAGGCTTAATTGAACAGGTGTTCAGCTTCTTCAATTAAAGGACACTAGAATCTGTCGTAAATGTGAATTCTTATTTGCAGTCCAAAATACCCACTGATATCAGAAGAAATGATGCTTTGAATTATAATCGCAAATCTAAGGTTCGCTTAAGAGAATATAAAACCACAGATAGATAAGTCTTAAATAATACTTGTTCTCAGCTTATTCCCAGAAGATTATGTTTAGTCTTTCAATTTAAATAACACAGGACATGAGAAGCCTATCAGTTACACGTTTGATCATAAGCTGACAGCTGTTAGAGAAACATTGGAAACTCGGGAAGTACTCAACGTCAGCTTCATCCTAGCCTGAGACTCTTCAGTAGTACACAACCACCAAGGTTTACACCCAGGAACCTCCAGTTAAAGGGCAAACTCTCTTATACCATTTAGTCACTGGAACTCGATCCAATGGTACGTTAATCTCAATGTTATAGGCCAGTGACTGTTCTGTAACCTTACTTGGTGAATCTCGCTGGTTACAACTTCCCACTAGAACTCCAGGTAAATTCCCGTATAGAGCCAGTTACCAGTGTGGATCAGCATAATTATCAAGAGTACTGGACAGTTGTTTTGTCCTAGTTTGTCGCTCGTTGTCAGTAACGCACACTCACCCGTAACCCCAGTAGTTCCTTGTTTTTCAATGGTTCTCTAACTGACGTCAACTCATGATCGAATCTGTAACCAGTCAAATCCCTGCAAGACAACATTTGATAATAAACTTATTATTTTATGGGTTTTGTAGGAATATAAATTAATTCAAATGACACTGGTTGTTGGTAGCGTTATATCACGAATTGACAAAGTTAGGATTCACTGATCACTTAAATCCAACCAAAGTTACAGGATTTCATCATGAGCTGACATTAGTTATAGAGCCATTGGAAAACCTGGGAGTACTGAACAGCTGTTTCGTCCTAGTTTGAGACTCTTCATCAGTACGCTGAATTCCAACCAAAGTGTTCGAGTGGTCAACGAGCTCGAGCTCGTCATCTGTTGGTCTTAGGGTAGATCCCTGGTGGGATCGCGGTCGCGAGCTGATGAAGAATCCACAAATAAGACGAAACAGCTGCTTAATGTTCTTTAAATTTCAATGATTTTCAAACTGATGTTGATTCGTGAAGAAATCTGGATTAGAACTCTTCAAAATGATGGGAAGTAGCAAAACAGAGAAATATAAACGGTTTCAAGATATCGTTCGCATTAAAATACATCAACCTGTTCACCTGTTTTCAGGGATTCTTTATGATCAGTGTGCTGACAACTAATCAATAAAGTTGTTAAACCTAGGCAGATTTTTGGATATATAATCGTTTATTCACCATGTGTGGATGTAAAAATCGACTTACGCTTTTCTAACGTTAATTAAGCATTAAACATTAAATCACAGTTGCACACTTTAACGCTAATCCTAATGATAACTTGATGTTATTTCGAGGATGGTGGCTAGCACAGTGTAATCCAGCGTGCGCATTTCGTCTAACTTGGAACTCTTCAACTGGGTTAGGGTACCTGAAATCCTCAGTGAGTGATGGTTAATCTTTAGACACAGTCGAAGTCTCCATACTAGGAACTGACATGTCAACAGACACCGAACGTTTTGGTTCAATATAATCAATCAAGAGGAGGTGTGAAATTAGCTTAAACAAATGGTGATAACTGTTATAGCGTGTAAGAATAATAAGATTTAAATTGCTCAAGAAGCTTGAGGACCAATCAAGTCAATCAGCGTGCACGAAATTTTGCAGAAGAGTCACATGATTATGTGTGTGTAAGCTACAGACTACCTAGCAGTTAGCTGGAAATATCTGATACTATCATAAATAAGATAGAATACATCTTTTCCCCCAGGCATACCACTTCTTCTAATTTCATGAGGGTTAGGAAGATTAATGATGTGGCGTTTATAAACTTACCACACTCACCAACAACATGAGATACACATAATAACTCTCCACAACAAGCATAAAACCTGAGCTGATAGTTCGCTAACGACCGTTCTTTGTTCTTTATTAGCCAATATCGAAATTTCAGGGCACCACAGTGGTATATTAGTCAACTTACTGGCTAGCTAGACTGTCAGCTCACAACAAATAGAGAACCATTAAGCATACATTCATCAGTCACTAGAATGAGTAACCGAAGTCAAATGTTTACGTCTTAGTATTGATGCTGTGACTGGATTTCATCAGTGGTTATGAATCATCAATCGCGGTGACCAATAACTGTAAAGACATGGAAACTTGTGGATTGAAGCCTTCTGACTTACAGAAGATGAAATTACCTCTAACTTACCACTATATTCAAGTCTTCTTCGTTATCTTCAGATTTCACTTGATTTTCTTGCTTTGTTTCATTACCAGCATAGTGAATAAGTGTTAAAGGTTGTCGACGTCGAGCATTCATACCTGTGATCTCTCTTGATTCAAATGGTGTCCGACAGATAGGACAACGTCGTTGAGTGGTTTCTGGCATTGTAGCTATACGCTGATGACAATTAAAGCATAAACTATGCCAACAACCAGGTAGTAAAACAAACGTTGGTGTTGATGGTGAATGTGATTGAAAACAGGTAGGACATTCAATTGGATGAGTTCTTGGCCGTTCACTATTATTTGGATTATTTTCATCTGTCGGTAAGCCAGTCACTGCTGACAAATAAGCGTTGCGCAGAAAATTATAACGGCCAAGACGAGACTGTAGTCGGGGCCATATCATATCAGCTTCAACTAAAGAACGATATAGTTGATGATCAACCTGTAAGAAGAAGAAGAAGAAGACAGACAGACAATAGGATGGATTCAGCGCATTACAGCCGATATATTCGTTAACTATCTAGTATTTTTAAAAAAAGAAAAGAAAAAGACAAAACAGAAAGTAAATTACCTCATCTTGATGAATAAATGCTAAGCCTGTTGGACATGTGGCTTGCAGGCGAACAACAAACTGTTCAGTATCATCGTGTATATTCCACCATTCTTTGGTCAAAGATTGTGTACGACTTGTTAACTAAAAGGAATCACAACAAAGGATATATATATATATATATATATAAAATAAAGTAAGCATAAACAAATCATTCCTAGGACTTCAATTATTTCCTTTTGACATTTGGATAGAATAAAATAAATGGCAGTACGAAACACTCATATTTTGACATACGACCACCTAGCATACACATTAACCTTCCAACCTCATAAGTTGTCTGGAGGTTACAACTGAACGGGTGGATAATCGGCTAGTCTATCCAAGGGGCACTTAAAAAACTTCATTCTACACCCGAGATGATAGATGGCATCCAAAATCCGAAGGAATCAAATGGTGTATGAACTTGTTTTGGTTACCGTCAATCATTGGAATGTAGGTACTGACGCTGCTCCACTGCTTTGTGGAACAGAATTCAAGTCAAAGGCTAGGCTAGAGAGGAGTGAGGTTGTCCTCTAGAGGACAGCTATTTGCTTCGGTCTGAGAGTTCGAGGAGTATCCTAGCGCTTGTACAAACTATGAGATTTCGTATGGTGCAATCTCCTGGTTCCCATAATCTACCAAGATATGAAGTAAATTCTCTTCTTCAGGTTATTGTAGTTGCCATAAAATATATTGACTATCTCTTTAGCGAATGGGTTTTTGTAAGAATTTTATTTAATTTCTATGCAGATTTCGTTATAAACTCAAAATCAGTTGAAGATCATTGAAAACCAGCATGGAGCACTGGACAGCTGTTACGGCCTAGATTGGGACTCCATTCCAGCAGTGTACTCCCACGACTCCACTAGGGATCGAAGCTAAGACCTTCACATCCATCTTCAGCTCATTGATGGCTACTGGATGCAGGTGTTCACAGAAAACAGTATACCAAAGGACGACTATCATATGTATGTATTCTATACATGGACTAGCAAAACATTTCATCATGACAGACTGATTTTTAAGCTGTCAGAAAGAAAAATGCTTTCTTCCATAAAAGCATTTTGAGGGAAAACTAAGATGATCATAAATGTTCAGTATTATATAAGATTCTATCTTGAAGTTAAATAGTTTGGGAACCGTTTTTCCTAAATGGAATACACTGAAGCGACAATTGATGCCCTTACCAATCGTAAAACCTTCATTGATTTCCCAATTTTACGGTTCTTATTCCTTCAACGAATGTAACAGAAATATAGATGCAAGAATGATGAATAACTGAGTTATTGGAACTAATTTAGCTTTAAGGGAATTATTACATCTTTTGAGATGATTAGAACAATAAAACACCTGATGTAGTTTGAGATGACTGAATATTCGTCACCTATTGCTGACAACTCACCCTACTCCAAACACATCTTTCTCCTTCATTTTTATGAATTGGTATGTTGATAGGGGTTAAGACGAGATCTAATGACTTTATAGATGACCACACAACCCCCATCCCTCTTACAAAAAGCCAAACAATACCTACAATTAATACTATGAAAATATACACCCTATAGTTTCAAAGATAGAGGTGTTCATACAGCAGACTGACAACTTACTAATATCTCTTTTCCCATTAAACGTATTAATTGTTCTAAACGTTTAGCTTTTGCTTGATAATAAATTTTTGAAAATGGTAATTCACTTTGCGGAGTATTCGATAAAAGTTTGGAGGTTTGTTGACAGACAATAGACAATGACATAACTAATGGATTATTTAAAATAAGACCAGTTCCTGCTGCTTCTATAGCCGCCATAGCAGTAGATGATTTTTTTAATGCCTCTGAATTATCATCAACATCAAATTCATGGATATATGGACGACTTGAAGTAGATTTTGCACGTTCATGGTTTAGTGCACGTTGATAATCCCGTAGTGCTCTTAAAGCAATACAATAAGCACAATGTGTTTTCTTTGGTGAACGACGACTACCAGTAGCAGTAGGAGTAGGAGTAGTAGTAGTAGTAGTACCATTTGGCTGAGATTTTTTTGTTTTCTCCTCTGATTTAACCTTAGTCTTCTTTTTCTCTTCTTTGCGTTTGTTTTCATCATCTGTATCGAAAATTCTAGCACAACATTGATAAAATGGTTGGAGAATACTTTGATCAACTTCTTGACCATTCTGAAAAGATGATGGAAAAATAAAGCAGGAGGAGGAAGTGTAGAAAAAAAAACTTTGAAAAATTCAACTTCAAAAATACAGATAGATAAGCATAACTGATGTTTGCATAGTAAATTAGTCAAACACAATATATTTTTCTTTTTCTTTTTCATTCCAATCCATCCAGCGGAATATTGAGTCTTTAAAGCTCAAGAAAACTTTGAGGCTTCAGTAGTTGTGGCATTAGTCGTTTTTACAAGTTGAGATTGCTAGCTTCACGTTCAACTTTCCTTCTTCACTGACTGGACTTACTACCGGTTAAGTAAGGTTTCTGAGTGATAGGTAAGAAGAGGATGTCTGCGAGCTATATTTGGCAGTAGCATGATATGGCGAATTTGTCATGTCCAAGATTGGTCGCAGTGACTGGTACATTCTCTTTGTACACTTTCGGCAGACCATATAAACGGGGAATCATGGAACCTGAGAGTCGTTCGTATTTGCTGAAATAATTCAGAGCCGATAATCGATTCGTTCTTCATCCTCTTCAGCATTTGTGTTATCTCTCTCCTTCAATCTGTTCCGTTTGGTGTTTATGGCTACTTTCTTTTGAAAATTTGTTTTCATCTGACATGACGGATAACATTCTATCGATGTAATGTTGGCATTGTCTTGATGGATCGCCAAGACAACATCGATAAGATGTTATCCGTCATGTCAGGTGAAAACAAATTTTCAAAAGAAAGTAGCCATAAACACCAAACGGAACAGATTGAAGGAGAGAGATAACACAAATGCTGAAGAGGATGAAGAACGAATCGATTATCGGCTCTGAATTATTTCAGCAAATACGAACGACTCTCAGGTTCCATGATTCCCCGTTTATATGGTCTGCCAAAAATGCACAAAGAGAACGTGCCACTACGTCCAATCTTGGATATGACAAATTCAGCATATCATGCTACTGCCAAATGGCTCGCAGACATCCTCTCCTACCTAACAGAAATAACCTCTGCAACCATAGTGTTTCTGAGTGAGCCGGTTGCGAATCGAACTCGGACGACATGTGCCGACAAAAGATAATTGCTCTCTTGAATGATTACCTTTTTCATCTTCAAGATTATGGCTATTTAAACAAGCGGGGGAGGGGGAATACAAAAAATGAAGATATATACAAGCAACGGTAGCCACGGAATTATGTCCTAATCAATTGTGAAGCTTCATATTGAAAATATTTCGGTAACGCCAAAAAAACAACAACATAAAACACTACAATATATTCTCAACCTTAAATTGTTGTGTAGAATTTTAAATGACGCTAAAGTTGGCGTAGGTAGATGATTCAATGTTTACACACTAAGCATCGGGTGATGATACAACTCACCTCTAAACGTCTCTCAGTTTAAACTAGAGCTACTAGGATACGAGTAGAAACAAAGCATAAACACTACGAAAAAGCAATTTTATGTGATCTAATCTACTACCTACACAGGTGACTCTAAAGTGGTCCAAACAAAATACCCATAGAAATTTTTTCAGTCCATAATTAAATGTCCTTATGTGTACATTGTAAATGGGCTATGTCGTTACAATAAGCATCGTTGTTAATAAACACTGTAGAGGAAGTTACCCCGTTCACTTAACTGTCTTGGGGTAGTATTGTTTCAACCACAAGTGGCACAGATGATGATTTCAGTCAGTTAGGATTGGAAAACCAAGACAGATCTTGATTAATCTGAAATTATCCTGGAAGGCTAATCCACTCGGACTCAGAATAGGGAACAAGATTCAGATTTTCAATTCCAAGGCTAAATCAGTGCTTCTATATGGTTCAAAGACTTGACACGTCACCAAAAGGATTTCCAACAGGCTCCAAACTCCCACTAACAACTGCTCTCATCGCTCGATATTGAAGATTAAAAAAATAGACAGAAACGATAAGCAACAAGGAACTATGGTAGTGGGAGCGAACCTGTCAAGAACCTACAGTCCAGCAAATACTCAGAAGGAAACGGAACCAAATTGGAAACTTGTTGAGGAGACCATCGAGTGGCATTAAGCACCAGGACCTCGAGTGAAACTCAAGTGGGAAACGACATACTTGGCACTTGTTTGAGGGTGACTTGGAAGAGATATCATGTGAGAAAATAAAAGCTTATAGTTAATTGTGAAGTCTGTTAAAAAAGACCAATGATGACAGGGTGAAATGGAGGTGTGCTGCTAGTGAAGCATTCCTTTCCCCTCGGAACTCAAGTGAAATAATAATAATAATAAATCCACTAATAAACACTTTTAACTCAAGATAAATGCAGTCGGCCATTTGTGGCAAAACACTGAACATAATCGACTATTACTTCACTTTATAGCACTCATCATTTCCACGCTAGTTTAAATACTTGATTTACTATTCAATTTTTTCTCAGCACAATTCGACTGACCGAGTTTCCGCGTAGAACTTTGTTCAGAAGTGTAGCAATTCAAGCTGCCACCCCCCATACACACACAGAACACAAAGGTAGCGAGAAGAAAGAAAACAAGAGATCCACAATAACTCTAATGAGCTGAAATATGTGGGAGAAGGAATAGTAACATAGAAAAAACAGGCTATATTCCCTGAAAGTCTCCAACCATTAGGTTCTTAGCATCCCGACGACTCCAAAACCATGTTCAAACTATACCCTCCTATATGCCCTTAAAGCAACTGTCAAGGACCTCATACACTGTGGCTCAGCATAAATCACTACAAGATTCCGGTAACCATTGGTGGAAAACTTTAAATCGATAAAATCATATGACTTACAATAAAAGACGTCCATGTATCATCCATTGGTTTCATAGCTATTCTCATTTGTTCACGTGTTGTGAAAACTTCACCTAGTTCAGTTAACAGCATAGCTTTGAAACTAATCGGAGAACCAGCATGAAGAAGCGTTGTTCTAGAAGAAGAAAAACAACAACAACATATTAAATGACTAGTGAATCGGTATTATTAACACCTTGAAGATTAAAATTCAATATACACAATAATTTACTTGATTTAAAATGCCCATTATAAATTTCAAGAGATTGGAATTAATGAACAAAAGAATATTCTTTTCTTAATTTAGCCTTAGTAATTCACTTACACACTGATACACATACACACACACACACATACATAACCTTCTACCAAATTTTTACAGCCTGATTTTCATATTATCATTACTATCAATCTGAATAAACTCCAATGTGAACAATAATCATGAACATTCCTCACAATATCTTCGGTGCTATTTATGATTGTTTTTGTTAAGAGTCGATTTGTAAGGATTGAAAACTGTCAAGGAGTACTGGACAGCTGTTTCATCCTGGTTTGTGACTCATCAGCAGTACTCTCTGGTTTTCAATGCTTCCCTCCCTAACTGATATCAATCCGTAGTCTAACTCGAAAAACAAATCAAATCTTTATAAATTTACTCTTGAAAAAATTAATCTGATGTTCGCTAGTGACTTTCTACATGACGAAGTTGCCTGAAGTTCTAGTGAGAAGTTTTGACCAGTGGGATCCGTCCAGTCGGGAGTGAGAATGGAGTTCCCACCAATGCAGTTGGTTGGTAGTCGAGCTAAAATCAAGAATTGGTAGAATTTAGATTTCATGGGCCGTTAAATCGGGTCCCAGTGACTGAATGACCTACGAATTTGCCTTGTAACCAGAAGGTCCTGTTTTCGAAATCCAGTGGGTGCGTACTGCCGATAATTATGTATGTTTAAAATAAGCAACAAATGTGGAAAAAGAAGCAGGATTTAACGAGTTCATAAATTTCGGTAGACAATCACATCAGCTTCAATACTCTCTACAAATTTTTCTTATTTATACAATCTCTTCATAAGGTTAAATACATGCAACAAACACATGAATGTTGTGAAAACAAATAATTTTGTTAAATTTTACAATTTTTACAATTCTAGCTAATTCTATTAACTTGTTTGTTTGTATCTTACGTAACTCTTCTGAGTGAGTCATCCTATTCTTCTTAGTCATCATTGCTATTTTATAAATTTCCTGATTATGTAATAACTTGTCGCCAACGTCTAAGAATCAACTTATCTTGAATTCCGTAATTAATTTCCACCCTTTTTTTAAAAAAAAAAACTTAGATATCTTGTTACTAACATCTATTAGTTATTTGTTTTGATGACCTTTGGCCTCTTGATTTCACCTCCGCCTATGCCTGAAACTGACTAATTGAAATAACCACTTGATTGGTAAAACATTTTGATGTAAAAAACAAATATGTATTAGTGTAGAGCCAGTGGATGATGAGGAACTATAATTGTAAAGAAATTTATTTCTTCGCTCAACCTGTTGTTGATTTTTTCTCAATACGTAAATGGGAATTTTTAAATAAGTGTCAATTTCAACAAAAAATGCATGAACTATAAGTAAGTGGTGAGTGATAATCTGTTAACGTTATTATTAAGTGAATAGTATTCACTTCACCAAAGCATACATTATCACAGATAAACTGGAGTTGTTGTTGTAGTAGGAATGAATTAATGCAATTATAAACGCTTAGATTTGATTAAAATGAAATACAGGGAAACTCTGCAAAACACAAATAAATCAATTTGACATAATGTAAACCATATAGGACTAAATGACAGGCTTTTAAAATGACTCATCTTAACGTATAAGAGAGTCTTGACACTCTTCACTAAGATTAATACTCAACTCATGTCCCTCCTGATATTTGAAGCTAGATCGTCCGGTGCCTGAATAGCTGAATGACAGTGTTTCTAAAAACGTCACTAGGTGACGCGGGTTTGAATCTCTGGGAAACATGAGTTTAATGAAAACAAAACACGTAGTTCAGCAAAGAGTCTCTTTTCGGCGAATTCATTTTCACAGCTGTACAATCGCATATACATATGACAGTTATTTTGTATGTATGTGTACATTAAGTTTGTCTAACAAACTACAAACCACAATTAGTCATGGTTATGTTAACTAAACAGGTGAAAATTAATAAGTTTTGGGTAGAGTTGGGTAGAACAAAAACAGTCAAGGAAATTGGGTGTTAATGAAACTAGTGTGGTGACAAAGGTGATGAGTTGTCACAAACAGTTGTTAAAACGGAGTTACGCAATTATATGAATAGTTTGATGATTGAGTTGTACTCAGGATACACATAGGAACGAAGTAGAGAACAGGAAATTACGTAGTAGTTCTAAATGTATACAAGAATTATAGGCAGTTAAGGAAACAGGCAGACAAACAAAATCAAATCATCAAAAATCAACAAAGTTGTTACCATGATAATAGAAGTGGTTGACTAATGAATTTTCTTTTGTATGAGCAGGTCCGGTTTCTCCATGTGAATGGTCAGAGCTTCAGCGATACAAAGAAAACGAAACTGTATTACCTTTGGTAGGTTATTCTTGACAGTGTAGATTACTTTGAAGGAGGATGCGTTTGTTGTTGAGATAGGATGATCAGTGTTAACCAGGTGTTAAATTACCGCACTCCTTATAGCACCACTATCGCCTTTCGCAACCATGCTGGATACTGTTGTTGAATCCTCTTGGGCAGGATGCGCGTCGAATGACCAATGTACCTGCCGGCTCCACAGCAGCAGATGAACTGATATATGCACATAGAAGTAAGTGGTCCAATGCGGGATCTTGTCCTTAAGGCTTCTGCAAATCGATCAGTGGGCGACTGGAGAACACTATTCTTAGCGTTGCTGGAAAGAACGTTCTTCTCAAAGATGATGTGATCCTTCTCTTGAGAATATCGCTTGCTAAATCTTCCTTGAAATCCAAGTTCATGTACAGTTTGTTTTTCGGCTCAACTGAAGTTTCATCCCTCCAAATTCTCCGTTTGATATTTTTGTCAATGAATCTTGATGGGTATCCATTTTGGATGAAGATTTTTATCAAAAGATGTGATTCTGTTTCTAGAACACCGGGAATACCGATGCGTTGGATGCAGGTGGCAAGGGATTTAATTCAACTCCGCTTTTGTTAGATGGGTAGCCAGCTATAGAGGCTTGTTAGTTGATCATTGCAAGTAGCTCTTCTATGGATGGATCTTCTTAAGGTTCTATAATCACGATAACAACTTTGTTGATTCTTGATGACTTGATTTTGTTTGTCTGCCTGTTTCTTTAATTGCTTATAATTCTTGTATTCATTTAGAACTACTACATAATTTCGCATTCTCTACTTCGTTCCTATGTGTATCCTGAGTACAACTCAATCATCAAACTATTCATATTATTACGTAACTGCTTTCTAACAACGCATCACCTTTGTCACTACACTAGTTTCATTAACAACTAATTTTCTTGACTGTTTTTGTTCTACCCAACTCTACCCAAAACTTAATAATTTTCACCTGTTCAGTTAAAATAACCATGACTAATTGTGGTTTGTAGTTTGTTTGACAAACTTAATGTACACATACATACAAAATAACTGTCATATGTATATGAGATAGTACAGCTGTGAAAGTGAATTCGCCGAAAAGAGACTCTTTGCTGAACTACGTGTTTTGTTTTCATTAATGCCTGGATGGGGATTATCCATGAATTGAATCATGGTTTTCTTTATAGTTGCAGATACGTGTTACTGACGAGTACCAACAAGAGCAAAAACCGCTTCTAGGGCATTTAAATAGAAAAGAGAAATGATCCGTATAATTTAACACTTTTATCACTGATAATATTTCATGTCTGCTTTATCCAGAATAATAATAGGCTCTTTCAGATTATACAGTGTGCAAGCAAAACGGTTATCTTACTCATTATTAAGGAAAGCAGATACAAGGAAACAGGATCCACCGAAGATACTAGCTTAAGAGATTCCTGAAAATTTTCCAGGTTACTGTGCCGGACTATTTATCAGCTCGAAATCGGTGGTACTTCTTCTAGCTGGAGATTGTAAAATACCTAATTTTCGCTTATTATTCTATCCAATAAGAAGAAAATAATGATCATTGTGACAGTCTTAGTTGTCGATTTTCAACTTATTAATGATTATACATACAACTTGAAAAATAAATACAATTCAATTTTGGTTTTTGCAGAATCACACTAACCTGAATCCACCTCGATTCATATGTGGTGTACTTTGAAAACTTGCTATAAGCATATCAATCAAGCTGTTGCCTAAACCTGAAGCAATAAGCCAGTCTATGGCTTCTGTAAGCCAACTAAGCCATCCTCCAGCGTCTATAGCAGCCATTTTCTCCGTTAGCTGATCACTAGTTCTATTTCTTCGGTGATAATCAAATTCATCATCTAATTGTGTTACAATTGGATCTAAGCTGTCACGTACTTTGGCGAGTAATTGAGAATGCATCTAAATTAGAAAATTAAAAAATAGATATATATAATGATGTAGATAAAGTAGTCAATATTAAACTGGACGTTTTTCATGAAAGAATACACCTACAGTACGAATGTCATTAATAAAAGTCTACGGAAATTCATAGATAGCATGGTATGTATTGGAATATTTAGCATCACGAAAGGTGGACTTCAACGTAGCCTAGTATCTATTCAAAAACGAAGGTGAACTTATCTAGTATTCTTCATAGTTCCAAACTCTTCAACACTGTCTACTACACAACTACAAGGGAGATTCAGTCGATCATTGGCAGGTCAAAATAGCCAGCACTTTATCTGTGATCCATTAGGTTAATAGGCGATTTCAATAATTACCACTTAAATACAGGTAACACATTTCATTTAAGTTCAAGTATTGGTTTGTAGGGATTTGGTTGATTGGTTACAGGATTTCATCATGAGCTGACATTGGTTAGAGAACCAGTGGAAAACCTGGGAGTACTGGACAGCTGTTTCGTCCTAGTTTGTGACTCTTTAGCAGTACGCGCCCACCAGGGTTCGAACCCAGGATCTTCTGGTTACAAGGCGAGCTCGTATACCATTTAGCCACTGGGACCCGATCCAATGGCCCATGAATTCTAACTTCTGCCAATTCACGATATAGCGCAACCGCTAGCCAATGTCTTCGGCGAGTATTTGTCCTCACACCCGACCTGCTGCACCCTACTGGTCACGACTTCCCACTGGAACCCCAGGTAACTACCTACCTGAATAGGGCCCGTCGCCAGTGAGCATCTCATTGATGTTCATTTAACCAGGACATCTAAATATCTATTTACCTACGAACTATGATTAATGATTAAACATTGGTAAACAAACTAGTTCGACAAGTCACGATATATAGACGGTGACTAAGGCAAAATCTTTCTGGACAAAAGTCCGTGTTGAATCGCAGCACCTCAACAAAAATTCATCAGCTACACATATCATGAATTGGTAGAGGTTGGAATTCATGGACCACTGGATTTCATCTCAGTGACTGAATGGCCAACGAGGCCGCTTTGTTACCTAAAGGTACTGGTGTTCGATCCCTGGTGATGCTGTGGGTGCGCAGTGATGAAGAGTCGCAAACTAAGACGAAACAACCGTCTAGGACCACCTTGTTAGTTTTCAGTGGTTCTCCATCTGAAGTCAGTTAGTGATCAAATTGACAATCAGTCAGACTCCTACGAATATATAAGCTAAAAGTGCTAGTGCTTTCTCTTGAAGTGTACTACAAGTTCATAATGTGCCGTGGAAGTCAAATAAAGAAAACAGGGTATTGTATGTTTTTCCAAAGGAAAAATCCTGTGAATCCTAAACTGCTGACTCGACTCCTATACAAAAAAGCAAAAGTAATCATAAAGCTACGGATACAACTTTTATTAGATGGTGTATGAGAAACGCTTATAGACAAGATTCTCTCAATGAAAAGTTTCACATAAATATATGAATGTGTATTTCATACAAGTTTTAAGAACAAAAACAAAAAGTGATGGGTTCCATATTCTCGTCAATTAACCGCACTGCTGGTTAATAACATTTAAAATGGCCCAGTGTAGATTTCGTCACGAATCGACATCAGGTGAACAATCACTGAAAGCCTAGGAGCACTAACTAGCTGCTCCCTCGTGGTTTAAGGCCCTTCAGCAGTCCGCACCCATGACACACTCACTTGGGATTGAAACCCATGATGTTCAGTTTACCAGGCCAGGGCACTAACTATTCAGTCACGGAGTGTCAATTCATTGACTTGTGAACTTTAACTTACGTTAATTAGAGAAGAGTTCCAAGAAAGAATGAAACACGTATCCAGTACTCTTGGGCCTACAGTGATTCACTAACAGATGTCCGTCCGTGACAGAAACTCTGCTGAAATTAATCCAAATCCCTACGAAACCCGAAATCTGAATAAAGTGTTTCTATAATTCCTTCTGAGCATCGGTGATTCATAACGTAGAATGCTTGCCAACCACGTTTGTGGTCCAGGGTTCGAATCCTGGCCGACACACTGCTAAATATGACTTGGTAGGTAGTAATCCCGGCAAAGACGGAGACAACCAGACAGGCTTTAAACCAGGAAGAGGGTGTGTAGACCATATCTTCACTCTTCGACAGATTCTGGAACATGGGCATATTTACCAGAGTCCAACAATCGTCATATTTCTTGACCTGAAGGCGGCATTCGATTCTGTCTTTGAAGGGAATACCAAGAAAATACATCGCACTGATAATGGCACTTTCCTCTATTTTGTCAGCCTCTTCATCTAGCAGGGATGACTGTGTCATCCGCATCCATATTCTAAGTCAACAAGTCAATGACCGAGTTACCGAAGTCAGTTAGTGTTAAATAGATTAGTACATCTATGATGAAGTTGAATAGAAATGGGGATAGCGTGAACCCCCGACGGACACCACTGGTTGTCACCATCTCAGGTGACAGCTCGCCGTAAGCTCTCACCTGGCTGCATGAGTTCGAGTAGAGTCCTTTGAACACCTTGAGGAGCAGCAATCTTCGAATGCTTGTCATGTGATTCGCTCCCGCCAAATGTAAGATGATGTGCCTGCAGGACTGGACTACACCAACTATTTCTAGCGTCAAGATAGGGAGTGAAGTAGTTGGTGGAGCGCGTTGACCACTTCAATTAATTTATTTGGGGAGTTACATCAGCCAGTTCCAGCGGGTTAGTCTCCGAAGAAATCTGAGCTCAGATACAGAAGGCTCATTTGGTATTCGCCTGTCAACCTACGCCATCTGCGGCGTACACGTGATATTCGGCCTGCTGTCGATCAAAGGGCGTGTGTACTACTCGGCAGTCTGCTCCGTCCTCCTTTATGGCTATGAGACATGGCCATTGAAAGTGGAAGACATGAAAAGGCCGGCTAGCTGTCTTTGATCATAGGTTTCTGAGTTCTGTCTCCCATGTGAAGTGGTATAATAGAATGAGCAATATTGAGGTAAGGCATCGGTCGAGTGTTAGGTAGGTGGGAGGGGAAATCAATCAACGAGGCTGTGAAGCAGCTGCATCGATTGAAATGGTTAGGACATGTGTTACATATGCCTAGCCATCGCTTTCCTCGACTGACAGGTAATGTTACTTCACTGAGATAGGATCAGGTTGAAAAAGAGAGAGCTAGTGATGGTCAAACCAAAACATGGCTTCATCAGCCGATGTATATATAATTACTTGTTATTTTATGCTACCTACCTTTTTCACTTAAAAATATATAGTCGGTGATGACAAAAAGTCAGATTAAAATCTGGGTCGCAGCAGGACTCGAACCAATGACCTACGGATTACGAACTCAACGCTCTTCCGCCCCATAGATCAACTGGCAGAATATTAGACTAGTAATTCTGAGGGTTTTTCTTTGAATCATGCGATGGTATTTATTATTATTCCCTTGGTTTCCGAGTAGAATATAGCGTTTAAGAGAGTATCTCCCTTTCACTCCATTGCCTTCAGTCTATACAAGTTGGCTCCACGACTGCCTATAGTCTCTCATTTCCTCCATGTCACCCTCGGACTCACGTCCAACTCATCGTTTCCCATTCAGGTTCCACTTGAGGGCCTGCGAAGTAACATTACTCAACGGTGTGTTTCCGATCCATCTCTATTTACTTCGGCAGATTCGTAAGGCTACAGGTGTTTTCGTTGGTTCGTTGCACTGCAGAGTTCCTTTTTACTAAAACTTTCTAGCCACCTAATCTTCAGTATGGAGCCATCGAAGGTAGTTGTGGATAAAACTCTTTAGCAGCTTTTTGGAAATGCTTTTCGTGCCACATCAAGTCTCTGACACGATGTAGGTTTCCATTTTACCTCCAATCAATCATCACCCCCATTAAATTAATCGCAGTCGTCCAGTCTAGGGAGCTATATCAGAAAGTCTCACCACAAATTAAAAATAATACCGTCCCATGAAATTGTCAGGCGTGTACAAATCAAATCAAAGTTATTACAACTAAACGCATGGACTATGTAAACGAATTTTTTAACAATAAAAATGAGCAAACAAAATAAAGGATAAAAGACATAATACAAGCATCTCTAAATATCTCATTTCTACTTATTTTTAAAAAATATCCTAATGAATAAACAAACATACTTGGATATATGTAGTTCGCATGCGTTCAGCTTTAGCCTGTAGATCTCTATCCACACGAGGATCTAATCCTTCAAGACTAAACTCTTCGCATTTTTTAGTTTTGATTGAAACAACAGAGCATGAGGCATTTTGTAATAACGGTGGTGGTCTATTCGGTAGAACAGGTAAAGGTTCATCTAATAGTGGAACTTTTTTACTTTCAATTAACCAGTGTAAATTTGTTACTGAATGAAGTCGTTGACTCCAGTCAGCAAGAATACCATGATGTCTTTCGAGACTTTCAGTTGAACGTAATACATCTCGGTAACAGTCTGCAGCTTGAACTAACTGAAAGTGAAAACAAAAAACAAACGGGGGGGGGGAATTAATTAATTTAGAATATCATAAAAACTATGTGATACTGTGTTGATTGTTTTATGCGTTTCAGTCAATTTGCCTGTATTAAAATTGACTACTTGGGATTACTTGACAAACAGTTTTGAACTTGAGTTGTATTGCCTTAATATTATGAAATTGATTAGTGGAAATGGCTAACACTGAATGATTTCCTTTAGTTTGGCTTCCTCAAATAGTCACATTTTTGGACGGTGAAGACTGTCGTTCACAATTTCATGTTATCGGGTTTATTGTTAGCGTCTTTTTTCTTTTGATAGTTGTTTTAGTTTGAACCTACTTTCTGATAACATCCTTGAACAAGTTTTTCCTTCATGCATCTATTCATCTTTATGAATTTGAATAAAGCAGGAAAACAACAGTTTGTGTAGAATAAGATGATACCATCATTTATTTCGTTGCCTTCTCATCAGCTGCTTACAGCCTAGAGATATTATTAAGTTTCTATACAGAAAGAATTTTAACATACTTGCAATTTTCACAAAATGTTAGTTGACAGAGAGCCCAAGTTTAGAAAAAAAAACCAATGTATGGTAAATGAATTACGTAACAAAGACTAGAGGTTAAAGCAAAAGATTACGCAATCACGTGAAAGGGAGAATAAAGACATCCAGTTACCAGGGTAAGGAAAGACTGATAACTAATTCTTTCTGAAAACATAAATCGAGTTTCAGACATTTGATAAAGATTACTTTAGCGAACTGGAAGAGAACTGGGCGATTTTGTCTATTAATGAGGATATGCCTAGCAATGGCACTATTGAAAGCGTTTGTTCCGTTGAGACGTATGCTTTTTGGTACATGTTCAGAAAAACACAGGTGTGCCGTTCTTTCTGTTCTCTCTGTTTGGCTGTTCCTGTAGATACATGTATATCTGTATACACAGCTGGAGTTAACATGAGAAGGGTATCTGTCAACTTTTGATTCAAGAAAAGAGCATGTTTTTCGATAAAGAGGAACTAACACACCCGCAGGATAAGGTCAGGTTGGTGACGTATTCAACCTTCTATTGACTATTCCAGCAATATTACCACCTTTGTATATATATATATACATGTATATATATATATATATATATATATATATATATATATAATATTATTGTCTCCTTTAGTTCCTAGAGGAACATAGGGCTTCAGTCACACGTCTCCATTTTCACCTGGCCCTACGTCTTCCCACATGCTTTCATCTCCTCTTCACATAACCTCCTCCATATCACCTTTGGACGACCAAATTGCCACTTCCCGTTCGGATTCCACTCGAGAGCATGTCGTGTGATGTCACTTGATGGTTTTCTCAGAGTATAGCCAATCCACCTCCATTTCTTCCTGCACATTTGTTGCACAATCGGTTCCTGGTTGGTTCACTGCCAGAGATCCCTTTTGCTGATCTTTTCTGGCCATCTGATCTTGAGTATTGAGCATATATATATATGTATATATATGGGATGCCAAATGTCACTGAGCGATATACCTTAAAAATGTGAAGCATCAATGATCCGAACGGGCTATAAACACTGAGTGAAAGGCTTTTTTCTCATCCCATAGAGAAGTAGTGTTACTTTTCTCTTAAAAATGCCATATACAAGTGTTCGTTTATATAATATCCAATATAAAGCAAAATATATGTGTAATTTAAGACACTACATAACTAGAAAGAAAATGAGCAGACTAACTAACACTTAATTCTACTCCAAAGTTGTTTTTTTCTTTCGAAAGTTAGGACAAAGATATACTTAATACGTATTACACTCTTCTTACCTCATTTTTGATAATGAAACAACCAGCAGCACCATTTTTATTGAATACCCAAGTACGTAAAAGTCCTTCACATTCTCTTCTCGTTTCATCAACAACTCGACGTATTACTTCAGTCATCGTAAAACATCTATTTCGAGAATAGATAAAAGGCGAAAAAATAACTGGTACATTACTTAGTAATAAAAAGATAGTTATGTGTATAGGAGAGCTTCGTTTCAGTCTCAGTGGAAACCTATTATTATTATTATTATTATAACACAAGCATGATACACTATGAGCACTAACAAGATCTCATATTTTATACAAGAACTCGGATACTGCCCGGACGCTCAGATTGAAGCAGGTGGTTATCTTAGGCGGCCAGCTGCCAAGCCTTTGACTTAAAGTCTGATTCACAAGGCAGTTGAGTAGCGCCAGTAGCTGAGTTTGCATGGATTCCGGCGACTAAAACAGCTTTATATGCCATTAGATCCAATCGGATTCTGAAGCCAATGTACACACCACAGGTTTGGAATCAGGGTTTTACAGCTCCCAGTTAGGTTGAAAGCACCAGACTTTCTTACTCACCCTTTCAGTTTCATGCAAAACACCTCACCGTATGAAGTTAGTGAATAGGATTTACTTTGAAGAGGCTTTGAACGCGTGGCTACATGAGAGTGATTCGAGAGGTAGACCACCTACGGCCGTACCAGGTGACTTATGGGGGCGGAGGAACTAATGTCCACTTTGAGATATGAGTCCATATCACCCAAGAGCTACAATTAGAGACCTTACACCACTGAGCTATTATGGCTCCAGGAAAAACACATTATGAGGTCATCGACTACATGCAAGACCTGGATGTATTTAACAAAATTATGCTGTCCTTCGACATTGAATCACTTTTCACCAATGTCCCACTCACGGAAACAGTTTGCCTTATATATAAATATATAGATGAAAACAATCTCAAATTGGAGTACCAACAGCATATTTGAAGGAATTACTACTGAGATACACTCTGAACGTACATTTCAATTTCAACGACATCATCTATAAACAAAAAGATGGTAGTGCAATGGGATCTCTGTTGGGTCCACGACTACCAGACTGCTTCGTGGCAAGCCTCGAGAAAGGTTCACTAAAGCCGACCGTTTAGAATTTACGACTGTATAAAAGATACGTCTATGACATATTCATCATTTGTGACAACAGTAATAACCCCAATCTACTGCTGCAGACATTTAACTGTTGCTATCCAGCAATAAAATGAAAAAGGAATCAAAAATTCCTTTTCTCGATGTGGAACTAACAAGAAGAACTGACGGGACCTTAAGAAGGTCGATCCATAGAAGAGCTACTTCGAATGGTCAACTAACAAGCCTCTATAGCTGGCTACCCATCTAACAAAAGCGGAATTGAATTAAATCTCTTGCCACCTGCATCCGACGCATCTGCAGTCCCGATGTTCTAGAAACAGAATTACATCTTTTGAGAGGAATCTTCATCCAAAATGGATACCCTTCAAGATTCATTGACAAAAATATCAAACGGAGAATTTGGAGGGATGAAACTCCACTTGCGCCAAAAAATAAACTCCACATGAACTTGGATTTCAAGGGACATTTAGCAACTTTGTTGATTTTTGATGATTTGATTTTGTTTGTCTGCCTGTTTCCCTAACTGCCTATAATTCTTGTATACATTTAGAACTACTACATAATTTCGCATTCTCTACTTCGTTCCTATGTGCATTCTGAGTACAACTCAATCATCAAACTATTCATATAATTGCGT
>OX235271.1:88085019-88111782 GCA_944472155.2 Trichobilharzia szidati | reverse complement strand
AAGTCTGATCTTGAGTATTGAGCGAAGACAACTGTTAATGAAGGTCTGTAGTTTGTTTGAGATGCTCTTTATGACGCGCCAAGTCTCTGATCCATAAAGTAGCACTGACTTCACATTGACACAGCCTCAAATCTTAAATACTTCATTGTCTTTTCATACTGAAGAGAAAATATCTATAAGTCTGTAGAACAGAATATATTGAACAAGGTATGTAGAAGTTACTTTATGTTTACGTTATCGGAAACCTTCTGAAACTGTTTGTTATGGTTCAGTAAACAGTGATCTGATATGACTAGGCCATCTTTCAAAACCGAATGCATATTAGTGACGCAACCTCCATTATGCATAGTATCCAGAACGATTTCCAGAAGTTTTTAAGTTTCTTGTTACACTCAAGGAATTATTGTTGGTAAGTGATAAAACATAAGCACATAACTGAACTTTCAGTCGAAATTGAGTCTTATGCGATGAATTTTTTTAATAGGATTTAGCAAATGGTGATCGTATGTTGTTCATTTTTTTTCATAAGAAATTAGCAGTAAGAATATCACTACCCCCATAAACGACCTGATACGACTGAGGGTAGGTAGAGTCTTCCTCTCCAAATGTTCTCGTATGGCCAAGAGTTTATATCCTCTGCCAAGTGACTTCTGTCCACTGTCTCCTCATGGCGAGGATGTTTCTTACAAAATTGAAAGGGCAAATGCGGATGTCTGGTGCTTAAAAACGGACTGGTGGACAAGCTGGTCTACCTAGAGGAGTTGGATAGCCTTGATTCCAAAGTTATGGTGCACACACAGGCTCCAGAATCCAAAAGGAACGAGTAGCGCATAAACCTGTTTTGGTCGCCGTCATCTCTGGGAACTTAGCTACTGACGATGCTTTTCTACTGCCTTGTGGATTAGACTTCAAATCAGAGGCTCTAAGGTAAGATCCCCAAAGACAACCACCTGCTTCCATCTGAGCAGTATCCTGGCTCTTGCACAAACTATGAGCTTTTGCGTGGTGCATCTTTTGGTGTCAGTTATGTGCTAAGTTTGTATTTTGGGAAATTTTTAATAATAATAATAACAATTAAAGAATGCCACTAGACTCTTAAAATTAAAAACGAAAAAATTTGAGTGTAAAATCTTTTTTCAAGATCCGTACTTGTTACAAAAGTAAACACTAGCAAGTATATCTCACGAAAGAAGACAAACTTCGCGAGATGATATCGTCATTTCATAGTTTCTCTACAATCTCCTTACAACTGTCATGGTTCACAATAATAAAACAAAATAAACTAAAAGAACATGTTCCAAAATGGTTATGAAGACGTATAGAAAATTAGCAATTAATAGTGTTCTCTGAGCTGGTTGTTTTAGTTGCGGAGCTTTCGTTATCCTTCTGGACAACATCTTCAAATTCCAATACAATTAATCTGAATACAAATCCATCATCGTCATCATCCATTACAAAGCACTTACTAATGTAAAGTCACAAAATCAATATCAATGACTGCTTCATAATTATTTCACATAACTCAAATTCAAGGTTATTAAAGGTGATGGAAGCACTCTGCATTGATCACATACATCGTAAACTGTGGGTACCCCTGTATAAAAAAAAACAACAACAAACTTCAATTAATGTCGTCTACCAAAGACCAAGTGCTGAAAATTCTACACTGTAGCATTAGTACTGTTTTGGAATAAAGCAAATTATTGTTATTGTGGTTGCTGGACTACTTGACCTATTTAAATATGATTGGTCATTAGTATGTACTTTTGTTTTAGTTGACTGAGTAATTTATTACAAAAAAGCCTCTGCTATACAAAGCAAATGCACTCGTGTCCCTTTCTGCAAACTTTGCCGGTCTTTGTAGACTGTAATCAACGATGTGTCAGCTGCTGCGTGGTCAGTATCTACAATATTTTGCAATATTGATGAATTAATGCATCTGTGTTCTGCTTTGCTCAGCCAAACTAGGAGGTGCTTTCGAAAGCGGAGGAATATGTTTATCGATGAACGTCCTGTGCACCTAGCTCTGCAAGAGCAGGTGGACATATAAATACACATGGAATTAGACAATTGAGGTAACATTTCCTTGACATCAGAGGGGCACCAGTGGATGGCTAGGGTAGGTTATTCGTAAAGTGATCGCAAAAAAGTTTTTCTCAATGATCTCGTCAGACGATTTTTAAGTACTTCACTTGCAGTGTTACCCCTAAATTCTAAGTTTAGGTGCAACACATTTTTAGCTACCTTATCAATCTCTGTATTTCTTCCGTGTAATTTGCTATTAGCCTCTACTAAGCATAGTAGATACCGGTTCTCAATGAAGGTTTCTTTTAGTTGTTTGAGTTCATCATCAACTGAGTAATTGTCATGCATTTCATTACACTATTGTGAACCATGCTAATTGTAAAGTGACTATAGAGAAACAACGAAATGATATCATCTCAAAAAATTTGTCTTCTAAATGCCTCATTCACGTTTATCAAAGGGATTAACTGTTTCAATATAAAAAAGAAAATATTCATTTTTAGTTGTATTCGCTGAAATGGATGTTTTAATTGCAAAGCTTTCATTGTCTTTCTAGGTATCACCTTCAGCGTAGACTTCAGTATGACGCAGGTCTTTATAGCTTTCCATGAGTTTTTCAGACGTCTCATATTCGTCAATATGAGTCAAACGATATATAATTGGAAACTGTTCAAACTGAAAAACCCCCACAAAAGTAGTAACAGTCTTAGTAATAAGGAGAAGGTACAAAGACTGAATAAACAAAATGGCAAAGTTAGAAATAAGAACTGTACATACTTCGTTTGTATACAAAGTCTGGCTTGCATTCATGAATGGCTAAGGCTTCTGGTGTCTTTAGACCTTCAGAGTTAGCATAAAATTCGAAAGAAGACTCTAAAATCATAGTTGGAGTTTATTGAGTGATAGAATAGAACAAAGCTTCTGAAACACTTCTTTTCTCTCTTATCCTGGGGAATGGGCTCGTGTATCCAAGTTGAAAGCATTTTCTGACTACTGTCGATGCACCTTGTTTCATAAGAGCTGGTAAAATGATTTATACACATGAAGGTGTCCAGACGAGTAATAATAAAATCGTTGAAAAGAGTCTCTTCACTAAATATCGCTTTCCTAATGCTACAATGGGAGTTATTCAGTCAAAATATACTAAATGCCTACTGGAGGTCAGTATGTGGCGGACCTTAGACTTAGCTAGCTTAGTATCCCGGATTCTAATAGAAATAAAAAATGCAAAATCCGTAAAGTTACTGGAGGAATATATGAAAATTTGTTACTTGGGTTATTACAAGGTCCAATATCCACAATTAACTTAACGGACTCCAGAAGTATTGTAAGAAGACTGCTCCAATCTTAATTCTCCAATGGTAATATTGCCAGAGGTCGACCAAGGTAACGTAGGGAGGAATTACGGCGTCCCTGCGAAATTTTGCAATAGAAGATAGGTAATTAGAATTGGCCGATGGCAGTTGAGATGGTGGAGAAGACGGAGAGTTGCAGGCAGAACTATATTTTCATTCAAACCACGAGGGTAAGTACAAGTACATAGATTCTGGTTAAAACAAAGTAATGTACAATATTTTCATTTCTCACATAGTAGTAAAAGTTGGATAAGTTTATTTTTGAGGACTCCACAAGTAGTTACGCTAAACAAAGTGCTTGAAATTTGTTTTAAACACATTTACTTGAACAGATTGAAATTAGCCTGATGACATACCAAATAGTAAATATTCACAATAATCTAGTTTCTAATCGTTCCCCGCAAAGATGCTATTTCATAAAGATATAACTGCCTAGTATTTTGAAATATTGGTTACAAAGAAATGACAACATCTTTAAGACAAAATAATTCATGAAATAAATCATCTTGGTTTAATATTTAAAGCTTCATACAGAGTGATATTTAACTTGCTCAAAATTTAAGACAAACGTGTGAAGTTTGTCAGATCACAGATCGTGATTTATGGATTTAAATTGCATTTCACGTGATTTTGTCGGCTGAATAAGATGACATTTATTTAAACTTTATTACAAATCACACACTATAAGTGAGATTCGACATAGTGTATTTAAATGGACAAAATAAATGCTCGCTAGTGACTGTCTACAGGACGGAGTTGCGTAGAGTTCTAGTGGGAAGTTGTGACCAGTGAGGTTCACTCGGTTGCGATTGACGACAAGTTTTCGCCAGCGGTGACATTGGCTGGTAGTCGCAATAAAATCACGAATTGGTAGAAGTTAGAATTCATGGACTGGCCGTTGAGTTGGGTTCCAGTGGATTAATAATCTATGAACTTGCCTTGTAATCGGAAGGTTCTGGGTTAGAAATCCATTAAGTATGTACTGACGATGAGTCCCAAACTAGGACGAAACAGCTGTCCAGTACCTCCTGGTTTATAGTGGTTCACTAACTGATATCAATCCGTGATCACACTAGAAAAATATAAAATTGATCAAATTTCAGTTTCTAATTCATTCCTACTTGCTTACCAAATCTACTGCGTAGAAAAAAAATGTTGCGCTGTTGTAAAGTGGAACAGAATTTCGTTTTGTTTTATTCCACTTTATCTTACTTCTAGCGATAATTTTCTACTTTTCTGTTCTGCATAAACCTTACTTCATTGTTCTAATACTGACATATTTTGAAAAAGCCAACCAGAAGCCAACTCTCGATGGAGTTTATTCTGAATAAATATAAACGAACCACCGAAAGCTGCAATTAACATTTAGCAATAAATAACTCCCTAAAACTACTGGCCTTCTGCTTTCATCATTCCACATCGAAGGCTTGTGGAGTACGTAACAATATGATTCTACACTCTTTTGTTAGATGTTGAAATTAGAGACATTGTACACTACTTTTGTTTAAAACGATTCATGTTGGAATATAGATCACTTCCGAGTACAATCTAAAATACAGTGTACTGCTGACCGTTTCGTCTTCTCACAAGTCTATACTGTCTACTTGCTTCACTTATAACCGTGTTGTTTACTTTGAATTTTCGCAGGAACCTCTTATCCTCATCCGAAGACTATTCTTAAACTGGTGAACGCATGTGGATTATATCAATAATTTGTAACCGTGGACTTTAACTATACATTCAAGTAACCGTTTAATTAATATAACTAATTACTGTATTTTATGATACATTTTTACACTATCATCTCATTAACTTGGATTTTTATTCACACTTCTGGTTTTGTTATTGAGCTCTCTAGAAAGTCTCCTACAGGCTAACCTTCACTCTCTCAGTCAACTGAAGGTACATGATCAAGCATCTATACCATTTGACATGCTGTCTTTTAACTTTCGGTTGTTTATGCACACACTTCAGCTAGTTAACCAGTCTTCAACATTCTGCATTCCTAATCCCAAAATATATTCCGTATTTCGGCCGAGCAGTTTATGGTTTTGATTTGGCCAATGGAAATTTGTCTGATCTAAGTAAAACAAGAACACTGAGAGTTGAAGAATTTCCAATATCAGTTGCATATAGTGGATCGTCAACGTCCTTCGTCTTCCGAAAAACAATATAAATAACCTCTGCAGCTGCAAAAGGTTTTAGTAACATGTTCGACAATTCTAGTAGATCCCGCAAAGCGTGTATTTCACTACATAAACACATGGAAACGTTTCTTTTAGATCAGTGAAATCGCAAAGGTAACAAATAGTTCCTACTTGTGTTATATTAGTAAATAGGGGACAAACGTCTAATGAAACCATATACTCACTCATCACATTAATACCATCAATTCAATTATCACAGTTAAAAATGTCCGAAAGACTATGTTCACATGTGGTGAGAGCTGTCTACTAGCCAAATTGGTAGACAGTAATTTACGTCAATATTTACGTTCCCAAGATTTGTCGTGAGAAAATGTGAACAAAGATTGATTCAAAACTGACCACAGCAGACTTTGCGTAGGCGGATGCAGTTAACATATAGAGGATTTGACATTCAAGAAACAGTCACAAAGAGATGAAAGATTAACTTTACGTGAGAAACAACCAATCGGAAGACTGTGTTTGTTTGCTTAAATATCCATAGTAATGTACATGCAAATATATAAATATGCGTTGATTTCCTTAATAAATGATCTGTTGCCTGACCCTTGCCTTCTGTCGTTACACACACAGATTTAAGCTTACTGGTTCAAGAACTTTGGCAAGCTATTTCATCATGGAACAGTGAGGTGGGTTCAGCATATTTAGTATTAAATGCAAAGAGACAAAATTTTTATTCATCTTCAAAAGGCCATATAACCGAGGAGTGGTTCAGGCAGACGGCTTAAGATGTTTATTAATAAAAGGAGCAATGTAGGACTCGTCCTTTAATTTCTTTACAGTGAAAGTATATTCCTAAGACCAGTTGATCAGACAGACAGAACCGGGTGTACACAAAGACGAACGTTTAAATTTCTAAAGACACTGAAGGATAGGTTCATTATTACTCCTTATACTTTTGAACGTATTTAGCCTTCTAGTTCAATCATTCCCCGTTTATATGGTCTTCCGAAGGTACATAGAAATATCCTCGCTTTGTGTTTATCTCGCCTTACCATTCTCTGGCGAAATGGTTTGCCGAAATTCCTCAACCATTGAGATCAAATCTGTGTGAACACAGTCTTTCGGATAATTTTGAACTCATCAATGACATTGATGGAATTAATGTGATCAGCGACTGGTTCTTTTATCAGTTCTTTTATGTAGATGGAATCGTTAAATAACACAGTTCTTAGTTTTTGAAATGATAAAAAATTATTTTCTTTAATTTATTTGAACCGTAAATTTCGTATCTTTAGAGAGATGGTAGTCATCAGTGAGCAACGTTGTATACATGTTTTTAAGGCTGAAAGTTTTCTGTGAAATATAATGTGTTGTTCATTAGTGACTGAGGACTTGATGGAGTTGCCTGGAGTTCGAGTTTCAAGTTGTCACAATTGGGGTTCACCAGGTTTGGTGACAATGGCTGATGGTGGCGCTATATATAACGAACTGTCAGAAACTAGAATTCACTAGCCATTGGATTCAGTCAGAGTGATTGAATGGTCAGCAACCTCGCTCCGTACTCTAAAGGCCTTAGGTTCGATCCCCAGTGGGGTCTTTGGTGCGTACTGCTAAAGACTGTAACGGTAGCAGAGGAAAGACTCGGTAAAGGAATGTTTATTTAGAATTTGGTATTTCTATATAGAGAAATAATGTAACGCGTATCTTCAAATCACCATTTACAAAGATCCTCCGTGTTGTACGACTTCTCGCCTTCTTTCATATTGCGTTTCTTTGTGTTTCTTTCACGTCTCACAAGTTTTACCACAAAGTTGTATCATTTTCTTTTTTTAACATCAAATCTGTCTCCTTGCCAATGAACGTCCCTTTATATACTACTGATAAATCTTATCAGTAGCGCATATGCCACAACACTATCCTACTCGGACGTAACGGCTATCCACAATCCTCTGGTTTCCAATAGTCCTCTAACTAATATCTATCCACCACCCAACTTGAAAACAGTAAAATCCATGAAAACTGACAAGTGAAAATATATAATCAGTCAGTTTTATCCTAATTATATCAATTATATGCTTTAGATTAATTTTTTCAAAGTATCTATGTGTCATTTGCATCTCTTTGTTCTAAGTTAAGAAAAAGGTAGGTATATCAGCAACAGTAACATTCTTAGTACACGGTATCATTAAAATGAAGCTTAGAAAACAAAAGAAATTTTGCTCAAGAAATATTCTCTAAGATAGATTCCTTTTCTGGTTCTTAAGTTTTATATATATATATATATATATATATATATATAAACTGTTCTGAAGTAACGGTCATGAACAATAGTGATCTTTTCTTGAATCACATAGACTTGTTAAGATCAATCGAATTACACTTCAAGAAAGATGCATAAAAAATTTGATACTAAATATAATATCAGATAAAATTAGTGAAATTTATTCAACAAATTAAGGATAATTAAAAAATAGATGTTCAGGATAAGAACTTCTTTTCTAATAATTATTTAGGCTTCTGAATGTAGATTTCAACAGACGAACTCTTCAGATAAAATTAAGATTAGCCAGTCAGTATACGGTAGATAACTTTACAAGCCTTATATCCTTACTTTCGTGTTCTGTATCCGCGAGATGAGAGGGGTATTGAACTATGAATGGACCTTCTTTTTCCGTTACTTAACCATGCGGGATGATGTTCAGAAATCGGACGATAAACATTTCTAATTGAGCGAACTATGTTTACGAATAATGCAACCTAAAGAAGTAAAATGCAATGATAGTCTTTGCTTATACTTCGCAATTCAGATTACTGATTTAAAAAGTTTAGAAGTTCTTTTTCGACATTTGTTTCTTCACACAAAACCTGTGCTAAATATGGTATAGTAGGATTTTTATATTTAGCAACCATATTGTGGTGAGAGCAAGCTGCTAGCCAATTGGTAGACATTGATCTATGCTGATTGGTAGAAATTAATCTAGGCTGATTCAACAACTAATCACAGCTTCACTTCACTGTTTACATCCCAAATCTTGGTCGTGAGAAAAAAACAAGAGCAAAGACTAGCCTTGAGAAACTCAACAACCAATCACAGCAGACTTTGCGTGGGCGGATACGATTTGCAGGTATAAGGTCTGACCTTCAAAGAAACGGCCACAAACAGATGATAGATTAACTTTCAGCGAGAAAACAACCAATCAGAAGAGGCTGTTTCTCTGTTAATAATAACGAATAATAATGTACATTAAGGATCTATAAATACTTGTCGATTTTCTCAATAAACGATCTGTTGCCTGGCCTTTGTCTTCTGTCGTTACATACTTAGCAAAACTAGCTTTGAGCGAAAACGGGACGTCATGAAAAAAGAAAGAATGTCTTCAAAACCCTCTGCATATAATTTGTAATATAGTTTACTGGTCTGTAGTCTAGTTATTACTTCATACTATATGCATATGCACAGATTCACTGAGACGTGTGAATACGCATATTTTAACTTGCAAACGTACTGAGATTTGACCTTAATATTCTTAATTAGATTTTGTTGTTGTTGTTGTTGAATTTTCAGAGTTATTTAAGTTAAGTAATGCCGTCTTGTACACTATTAGATAATTAGTATATAATACTTGGATTAATATATATTTTTTTCTGATGATGACGGTGAAATAATTTACGTATTCAGGTTATAATTGTTAGTTACAGAGAATAAATACATAAAAAAAGCAGTTTTCATAAATTTGAAATACTAAAATATTCTTGTCTATTAAAACTCTATTATTATTATTTTTTTGATTTACAGCTTGATTCCACACCGTATTTTCAGTACAAGTGCGGAATTTTCAGCATGGATATCGGTAGCCCAAATTCAGGCCGACCATGGATATCGGGTGTGCGCCGGCAGGAGATCGAACCCCGGACCATGTGCATGGTTGGCGAGAGTCCTAACCACTGTGCCACCGACGCAGTAGTGTAGTGATATTCTTACTGCTTATTAGTTAGTTAATAGTATAAAATGGTTCTGATCATTTTAACAAAGTAATTTCTTTAAAAAACGAGTACTCTAGGGGACAGTTCTTTGGGAAATGAAGAATATCAACGAGCACTCAAGATATACTTACATGCTAACATGCATTTATACAACCTCCAACTCCTAAAACACTTGTTCTGCATAGACAAGAAAATTGTTCAGAAGCCAAAAGGGAACAAGAAATTCACCTCAAGATTTCATTATGAGCTGATATCGGTTAAAGAGCCACTGGAAAACCTGGAAGTACTAGAGAGATGTTTCGTCCTAGTTTGCGACTCTTCATCAATGCGCACCCACCGAGGCTGGAACTCAAGATCTTTCGGTTGCAAGGCGAGCTCGTAGACAATTCGGCCACTGGGACCCAAGTCAGCGGCCAGCCCATGAATTGTAACGTCTACCAATTCACAACCAAGAAATCAATCGTCCACAAATGAGAAATATAATATTTCTGTATCAGAAACGTAGGCCAGTAATGTCTGTTGAGTCGGCCGGACTGCACACATGAGCAACCGAACGTAACACATAAAGCCTGTCGAGTAGTGTGAATGTTTGACTGCATACTTTTGGTCAAGCCAATCAACTTAAACAGTAAAGGTCAGAACCCATTGTTGAATGATAAAGGCTGCGGAATTATTTACCCCAAGAATTCTGAGGACAATTCATTTGTAGATTTTTAGAATTAACTAACTTTTTTGCAGTACATAGTTATTTTCAGATCTCTAAATGTAACAGGAATATCAGTTCAGCATAATTTACAATTTACTATCAGAAAAATAATGCTGAAAAGATAAAAGGAATTTCACATATGAGAGAGACAATGTAATGTTACTAAAACTCTCTGGATTTTAAGGTGTTTCGAGAAGCTAATATATTTTTCAAGCAAAAAAGCATGAAGTAGATTACAAACACAGGATCTAATTGTTAAAAGTTAGCTCTCAAACTTCTACACAGGCACTAGAATTTATTATTAGTTATTAAACCTGCTTATTTACATTTTAGATAGCGAGATCACCTGTTTCATTCGCAAAAACGTGTTATCTGTATGCTCAATGACTCCTAGTGGCGATGACTACTTGGTGTTTCAGTAGGTTTTCTAACTTTGTAATATATTTTCTACAAGATATACAAGATTAAATGCATAGTTGATGTCGTTTCAGGTGCTTCATAATCTTGACTTTCGATTAATATATATGTAAGAGTTAAAACTTTCCTCAACAAACACCTTTTTAAACTAGGAATTTAACTGAACAAAAGTATTTTAGTGTCCAGAGGAGAAGAAACTGGACGAAATCCAACCCCTCCAATTTTCCAGATGTGAACCTGCGAAATGTCATGTGAATTCTATAAGAACTGAAATAAATGATTTAGCCATTTAACATAAGAAATATGTAGAACATTATTATTATTATTCCCTTGGACTCCCATCTTCTCCTCATACGAGCTCCTTCATGTCATTCTCGGACCCACTCCGAAACTAATCGCTTCCTATTCGCATTCCACTAGAGGACCTGCCTAGAGCGCGGTATCATTCAACGATCTCCTCAACGTGTACCTGGTCGATCTCGATTAACTTTTGCATATTTGTTGGGAAGTAATTTCTTTGTTGGTTCATTGTACTGCATATTTCTTTTTTGCTTATGCTTTCTTGTCATCTGCTCTTCGGTATGGAGTGAAGACAGCTGTTAAGAGTCTGCAGCCTGTTGAAAATGTATTTCGTGACCCATAGGTCAAGTTTCTGAAGTATATACGAGCAGTGTCTTGTTGGAAATCCGAATCTTCTTCTTTATGCTAAGTGCAGCAGATTTCTACACTGATTTCAGATTACATAAAACATACATTCAAATAAGTAACTCCTATTACATAATCTGCCAATATCTCTAGAAACCACTTCTGAATAACTGTTTCAGTTGTTTCACAACCTCTATTACTTAATGATAGTTTTTTGAATTAGTTGAGTTCCCTGAGCTGGTTGATTCAATTGCGAAGCTTTCGTCATCTTTCTGGACAACATATTCAGTGCAGGTTTCAGTATAAACGCAACTAATTCCAAATCATCCACCTTAGCTACAAATCTTTTCTATTATTTCAATAATGGTCTGGTGACCTTGAATGTGACTGGTTGTTTAAGGATATTTTATCATCCTCCCGTTCAAATTTTTTGTATCCATCGTCACTTTGGTTATCTGACCTGCTTTTTATTGTTTGGTGAATAAGATCTATGTAAATTTATTCGTTGATAGCAAGATAGTTTAAGTACCAAGCGTCTACGAATTCTCTAACATTTTTTATTTTTGCTTTGTCTAAGATATGTACATTTTCCTAGTCCGCTTGGTGTCCGCATTCATTAATATGGGAGAATGGATATCATGCCTTTTGACTGCCAGTTTATGTTCGTAGATAAGAAGACGAAGAGGATGTCCATTTGTTATTTTAAATCAATATATTTTTTTGAAATTTTAAAAATCTATTTTACTACACTTCTCACCATGTTAAGTAGTGTTTTAATTGCCTTTTAATCCTATTAACTTCACATTCCTTTACAAGATCTATATGTGAACTATTTTCAGTATGACACTATTTGTTCTATCGCTTGATACTTAACTATGAATATAATCTTAGTTATTTTATCAGATTTCACATGATCTTAAGTATTCACACTTCTTGTTTAAATTTTCTCACGTTATATGGTTTCCTTAGAATCATATATACATGATTGGACACCTTGATAATCAATTCGTTGAAAAGTCTCTTCAGCGAATATTATTCTCCTAACAACAACAACAGCAACGACAACGCATTCATTGAATACTTCAAGTTATTCGCATTAGAAATGATCATTCCTTTTTTAATGAAGTCTACCTTGATTTATTTTTGATTATAGCTTGATTCCACACCTTATTTTTGGTAAAGGTATGGAAATTTTCAGCATGTGATATCGGTAGCCCAAATTTTGCAGACCAACCAAAGATATCAGGTGTGTATCGGCAGGGGATCGAACCCCAGACCATGTGCATGATCGAAGAGAGTCATAACCACGTCAGTAACTGCCAGATTGATGTGTTCAGCTCATAAGTGCATATTACTTTACACTTAGAGTACAAATACTTTACTCAACCTTAGTCACCACATAGTATTTTTTGACCATATAGACAAACTTTTTTTAAACATTCACATTATTCTTATATATATATGATAAAGTAATATCCAGAAGATACATTGGAAGACGCACAACATACCTACGGAGTATATTTATTCATGGTATGTATTGATACTGTGTGAAAAATCAATACAAAACAAAGACAAAAACAATGTTAGATGTTGTTAGAACTCAACTTCTTAGTACAGAAATGGTATGTACGACGCTACATATATTGTGTGAGGTCTGCTAATAATACTGTAACGACAGAAGACAAGGGCCAAGCAACAGATCGTTTACTGTGAAAATCCAGAGGCATTTATAGATTTTTATGTGTATTATTATTAGCGTTATTGTTAGCGGAGAAGCAACCTCTTCTGATTGGTTGTTTTCTTGCTGAAGGTTATTCTGTTATCTCTTTGTGGCCGTTTCTCAGAAAATCAAGTCATATATCTGTGAATCATATTTCCACACGCTAACTCTGCTGTGATTGGCTGGTGATTTTCTCAAGGTTAAGCTTTGTTATTGTTGTTTTTCTTATGACCTTGATTAGGGACGTGAACATTGACGTAAATTGTTGTCTACAGTTTTTGGCTTGCAGCCCGCTGTCACCACAATATACTTACTACCTGCTTAATCAAACCGAAATAGACGAGACACAAGTTGAAACATGGACTCATTAACTGAAAGTCGACTGACTGCTCAAGCTAATAAGCTACAAAATCTCCATAATCATAACATCTTACTTTTCATGACTAATGCAATCATAGACAAATGTATCCTATAGTTAATTGTTACTTGAAATTCATAATTTGCAATTTAAGAATGAATGACGTTCAGCGAACAGTTACTATGTTTCAGAGATATCATTCTCAAGCTGTACAACTGCAAATATATAGTAGATTCTCTCAGTAACAAGAGTAATATTTCCGAAGATGTGTCAATAGAATTGTAACAACTACGTGATGTAAACAACGTCAATCGGGTAGAAAGTTAAGTAAGTTAATTGAATGACGTAAAGTGACTGGCGGGGTTGAGTAGATTCAACTAAAATTGAACGAAAGTCAAGGTAACAACAGTAACATTAAGAAGCAGAAATTTAGTAGGGGGCAATAGAAGAAAATAATATAATTAGAAAACCAAAATTAAAAATTTGGTGTTTAAACAGATCAAGTCCATTGTAAATTTAGTGACTGAACAAACTTCTTATGTATGCAGAGTTTGGGATTTAACATGTGAATTGGCATTACTTCTGCGGCTTGAAGAAGTTTCAATCGTACTGTTTTAGCAAGATTCCCGCGTATTCTGTAGATGATTTTGAAGTTGATTTATGAGTTAGCTCAGTCTCCAGATTCGATCAGGTGCTCCAGGAGAGAGTTGAGGAAAGATCTTTTTCCTTCTTTATAAGACCATGATGGTAAGTGTTCGACTGCGATTTACGCAGTTCAAGGTAAAACTTCAGCATAGATTTGTTTGGAAACCGAAATTATTCAGAATACAATGTGTGATCTCCTCGGCATCATAAGTGGCAATCAAGAAACGAAGCTATGTACTACTGATACAGTGATATAATTGGTCGGACACTACTCACATCAACCAGTAAGTAGCGACTGCTCAAAGTGATCAACTGTTTGAAATGAATCAAATCGGGTGCACCGCTGATGGAATGGATCCCAAAAATGGTGAAACAGTTGTCTTCAGACTGCCAAGCACTACTGGTTCATGTAAATGGTGTGGTGAGAGCTGGCTGCTAGCCAAAATGGGTAGACAGTAATTTACGTCAATGTTTACGTCCCAAATATTGGTCATGAGAAAAATAAGAACATAGACTGATGCAACAACCAATCACAGCAGACTTTGCGTGGGCGGATATGATTCGCAGATATATGATCTGACCTTCAAAAAAACGGCCCCAAAGAGATGACAGATTAACTTTCAGTGAGAAACCACCAATCAGAAGACTGTTTTTATCTATAATAATGTACATGAAAATCTATAAATATCTGTTGATTTCCTAAATAAACAATCTGATCTGTTGCCTGGCCCTTGTCTACTATTGTTACAATGGTACCCACCTACTACTCATATCAGTCAATCAATAGTACTTAGGATTGTTTATTTAATTGTTACTAACTATAAGTTGGAGGAATTTGTTTTTATTTTGAATCAGTGAGACTATTATGTGAAGTTTGCTCTTATCTTGGTTCAGTGTCTTTTCACATGATGAAGACAACGTAAGATGTTTCCAAACGCTAATAACAATGAGTTATTTTAAAAAATCAATGTATACATATCACAGCCTTGCTACATTAAAGGTTTAATAAGCGCGAAAACTAATTGAACTACCTAATTAAACTTTGTGATTAATTCCAAAGTATTGTATATTATCAGAATTAACCTTACATCTATGTCTTTTTTATTATTATTATTATTATTAGTCTACTATTCAACGTGCAGAGTAAAACATAATTCTAAGAACTTTATGCTCAACTGATAGTTTATGAAAGAGATAATAAATACATGACTTTGTAGCAATCACACGACTTGATAAGCATTTAAAATAGTATTGTACTTTTCGATCATAGTATGAATGAATTATTTAGAAGCTGTTAAACAAAAGACAGTTAGAGGAACAAACTACTACCTTCAACCACTTCAATGTCTGTTTGATAAACGCGCTTGCTTGTGTTCGCCTAACACATAGCGTACACTTTCCATACGCACCACTGAACACTATCCAGTAAGATAAATCAAGAGGATAATGCAAGCTAATTAGTAACTTGACTCTCAAACCACCACCACCAAAGAATTCTCTTAAAATTATGTACAAAGTAACGATGAGGGGTATAAGGGGATGTTATGTTTCAACACTTGTGTATAGCGGAGGCGCTAGCGATTCGTCAGTGTAACTATAAACAGTGCTTTTTAAACTCACTCCCTTGGGACAGATTTTTAATGTATCAGGCTAACAGCCACACACATTGTGTATGGGCTGATTATATTACAAGGTGCACATATATCAGCATGGGCAGGTGAAGCGGGACTCAAACCCGTAGACTGAAAACTGAGTGCTTCAGCCAATAAGCCACAATTTTTTTTACACAAACAGTGTGTATAGGAAAGGTTTGTTTAGTTTCTTATTCTACCATAGTCTTAAACTCTTTTCTGTTTGTCTCCTGCTATTTTTAGTAACTGGTTCACTTTTATCACATTAGGAGGTTGAAAGTCATCAAAACAATTAATTAAGGCATGTTAGTAACAAGATATCGAAGTTTTGAAAGGGGGGTTAAAATTAATCAATTACAGAATTCAAGATAAGTTAATTCCTGTCTGAACTACAGGAGGAACGAACGAAGATGTCAAATCGCGAATCGGAAAGGCGAGAAACACATTCATCAACCTGAATACAATCTGGAAATATTCGTCACTCAGCACCAACAACAAAATTCACATTTTCAATACAAACGTCAAGTCAGTCACTTCTTCTATACGGATCAGAAACTTGACCAGTGTGTCACAAATAATATTTCCAACAGCCTGTTGCAGACCTTTATCAACAACTGTCTTCGCTCTATACTGAAGATCAGATGGCCGGAAAGAATCACCAACAAGAAACTATGGGAACAAACAAAACAAGAACCAATCGCCCACCAAATATGCAGGAGAAAGTGGAGATGGATTGGACACTCGCTGAGGAGGCCGTTGGGTGACATCGCGCGTCAGGCCATCACTCGAGTGGAACCCGAAAGGGAATTGGCTTGTGGGACGTCCAAGAGTGACATGGGAGAGATCGTGTGAAGAGGAGCTGAAACAGTAGGGACTAACATGGATGCAAGTGAAAAGTACAGCAGAAGACAGAAGCAAGTGGAGAAGTGCAGTTGAAGCCCTATGTTCCACTAGGAACCCAAGGGAACAATAATACAATAATAGTAATAATTCGTAAGGGCTAGCAACAAGAAGCTATATAATCAAGAAATTTGTAGAATAAAGATGACTAAGCAGAAATACGTAAGAATGCAAAGATATAAACAAGTTAAGTGAATTAGTTAGAATTGTAAACATAGTAACATAACAAAGTTGAAAGATGAGATAGTTACAAGGGGAGTGGAAAATTGTTTGTGAAACACAATACTTATTTTGTGGCGAAAATATTCATTTAGGAAAGACAAAAACACTGAGCAGAGAATATCCTTTTCGATAACTTCGTCTTCTAGCTCTACAATTACACATATGTTTATATATATCTACCAATTTGACTGCTCCTGTGTAGCCAGTTACATAGGCCGTACAATTAGGCGTGTTTCTCGTCGGATTTCCGAACATCATCCTGCTTAGTGGTTAAGTAAAGGACAAACAAAATCCATTCATAGCTCTATTCTATCTCATCTTGTGGATACAGAACACAACATTGATGTTAAAGAGGATTTCAAAGTCATTTACCGCATACCAACTAATCTTAACGTTACCTTACGAGTTCGTCTGCTACATATTTCCGAGACGCCCAGAATTCACATTCAGAAGCGTAACTTAACGTATCGAAAAGAAGTTGGTTCAGAAGCCTCTTTCCTCATCTTGGACAGTTATGTTTCAAATATCCTTAACATGTTGCATACATTTTATCTGGTGAAGCCGTTGAGATCCACATTAAGAAACCTAACTTATTTATCCAAAAGAAGCTGGTTCTGATACTACCCATACCTTGGCCATCTAGGTTCAAATGATCCTCAATACTTTGTGGAGATTTCCTCAATTTTATTTGATATTCTATTCGCTGTTACATATTTGTGCTTATTAGAATTTATGTATCATTCGTCAACTGCAAATTCATTAGTCTTACTTAACGAATCGATATTATTCAAAAGACACCAATATTGTTAATGACGACTATTCTAGGATATTCTATGTATATAAACATATTATATAGTTGGTCACGTTAAATAAGGAAGCTGTACAAATTCCTTTTGAACACACAGATTTGACTTGTTCATTCGATGAATTCCGATTGTCTCGACTGTACTCATAGAACATACGAAACGTTAGGCAAAATGTGATAAATAACTTTAAAAGCTTTTTCAGAGTCAACCTAATTTCCAGAGTAGCCAAGATGAGCTAGTAATAAGCTGCGTATAGCTTTATTCGGACCTTTGCCAAACCAAGATGGGAGGTGTTCAGAAATTCGACGATAAACTTGCCTAACTGTATTACTATTGTTGTTCCCTTGGATTTCAAGTGGAACATAGGACTACAACACATCTCCACTTTGTTCTATTTTCTGTCTTCTTCTTTAGCTGGGCCTATGATTGGCCATAATCTCTTATCTGCTCCTCGCACGATTTCCTTGATGTCACTCTCGGACACACACACGCCCAACTCATCGTTTCCCATTCGGGTTCCACTCTAGTGATGGCCTGCATTGCGCGCGATGTTATTTAATGGTCTCCTCATTGTGTGCCCAATCCATCCCCATTTTCTCCTACATATTTGTTGAACGATAGATCCTTCGTTAGTTTGTTCCCATAGTTTCTTACTGCTAATTTTTTCTGGCCATCTGGTCTTCAATATAGAGCGAAGGTGTGGGGTTAGCGACCCTACGCCAGAAAATCAATCAAATTGCTACAGAAACTTCAACGCACAAGAAAAATATTAAAAGTACAAAACAATAAAAACCAAACCTTTTCTTCTCCAGAAACGGAGAAGCGAAATGACGCGGACTGATGACAGCCTTCAAGAAGCCAGTCAGCCGATGAAAGCAAGAATTAAGAATGGGGATATGGAATGTTCATACAATGTACGAAGCTGGGAAGGCTGTCAAGGTAGCTAAAGAAATACCTGACTGTAAACTTCGTGTAACTAGCAGCATAGGAGCAGTTAAACTGGTAAATTCACTTAGAGGAGGCCAAACAAAGCAGTCTGTCTTTATTTCTTGAACCCAGTATTGATTGGCTAGTGAATAAACAGTGCAACTTAGCTGCATTAAAAGTCCCCTCAGATGTTGTAATAAAATCTCACAATTAACACCTCTCCTCTCATGAATGGCAACCTTAGAAACATGGATTTTTTCAGAACTGTGGGAATCCTGGTCTGACTTACTTAACCGCTTGATTGGTATAATTTGGATATAAAAAACTATATATGAGTGTAAAGCCGATGATGAGGAAATAATTGAGAAAGGAATATAATTCTACTTCCAAGTCATTGTTTGTTTTCTTCACGTTTATCCTTATTATTTTTCCCTTGGATTCCGAGTGGAATACGGCCCTTCAACAGCACACCTGCAGTTTGTTCTATCCGCTGCATTCAATAATTCTTACTGGCCGTCTGATCTTCAGTAAAGGGCCGCCAAAGGCAGATATTCATAAAAGTTTGAAGTAGCCCCGTTGGAAATGTTTTTCGTAACACTAAGTGCAAGTTTTTGACCTACATAGAATAACTGACAAGAGGTATTCACACTAATTTTCAATCCCTACAGAAACTTCATATTTGTCAAGTGGGCACTTAAAATGCCACTTTGCTTCTCATTTAACATAATTCTTTCCTACTGTTATCAATAATTCTAGATTTAGCTTAACTGTCATGTGCCGAATGACCTAACTGACCTTTGAACTACTGATTTGACCTATGATATTTACACAAGGGTCATAAAGTTACTGTATCAGTAAAACGACACCTTCATCGTCTAAAAATATAAAAAAACAAAACGATAATAATAATAATATACGGAAGTATACCCTACTTATTCAGTATTTTATTAAATACAATTTTTATAAAAACAAAGTTTCGTTTCCAATGACAACAATGATGAAGTGTTGACATTATAATAAACACAATAATAATGTAGAACATGAACAGATGATAAACACTGGGAAGGAAAGAAAACGAGACGCATGCACGCCAATAATAACAATGTGATGACGTAATACACAAACGCGGAAAATATATGAGAATAGAATTCCACTAGTAGGGTTAACAAAAACAATAATATAAGTCATGAATATTATTAATATTATTTTTAAAAACAAATTAGATAAATAAACATCAACAAGATAATAAAAGGAAAGATCATTTAGCAAAACAGAAAAAAATAATCATCATATTAGTGTGAATGAACAAATAAATGTGAAAGAACGAATGGATACTTTGAGTGTGAGAAGTGAAGGTGTAAACACAATGCATAGAAAAACTTTTTTAAACAAAAAAACAAAAACAATATAACACATTTCTATTTTTGGAATGAGAATGAATTGAGATGAATTCCGAGGAGAGGGAAAGTCAAAATATACATAGAAATAATAACACAGAGAAAAGGAAAAGGATGTATGGACGGCGACGAAGACTAGGATATATATATTATATATAAATATTATGAATGAAGAGCATTGGGATTACCGGTTATCAGGATATACAGTTGTATGAAGTAGTGTAGCATTGATCACTTCACAATCCAATTGTAGCATACTCAATGCAGACGCTGACACATTCTCATCATCATAATCATCATCATTATTATTAGCATTACTGCTACTATTGTGTGATCCTAAAATGGAGAGAAAATATATTACACGAAAAAAAGTTAATAATACATTGGAATTGTTGGATTAATTATCATTTAACAGTAGAATAAAATTATCACAGCTGGGACAGTTCATGTAGAACTAGTATTTCGCACAGAAAATATTTTTACTACTAACCAGTTAATAAGTAGTTAGAACAAACAACTCTCTGAAAAGATCCATACACAAAAAGCCTACATGGAATGGGCAATTCATCAACTTCCAAAGCTTCGTGCCCCTAAGCAGAAAGAGGAACCTGATACACGCTCTTTCCTCGAGGATTCGGAAGATATGCAGCGAGGAAGTGATTGAAGAAGAACTGCGTAATCTCCGAAAAACGGTTTCCCGCCCATAGACAAAAATCTCAAATCAAAGAAGACTTCAGAACAAGTCCAATCCATTCCAAAGAAATTACTTCTGCTTAATCTAGAATTCAAAGGTGAGATTGAAGCAGAAATCCTTCGCAAACGTCTCTGCAAATCTCTTAGGAAAACATATTTCGCCTAGGACTGACGTTCTCCTGCAAGAAACTGTTCAGCCAGAACGCGAAAGACTAAGCTGTCGCATTGGGCCACCTCAACGTGCATATACCAGTTTAATTGCACTTGTGGAGCTGAGTATATCGGCTGTACCATGCGCCGACTTGGAAAACGCGCTCGTGAACACTACCCAGCCTGGCTAGTAAAACAAGACCAAAAACGTGTATACAGTTCAGTGACAGAGCATCTGGTCAACTCAGGACATTCGGCGCTTTTCGAAAAATCCTTCAAAGTAACATACAAAATTCAATCAAACCTATCAAAGGGAGTCAAATCAAGACATATGGGCATAGCTGAGGCGCTAGCTATCCAAAAGCTCAAACCCACGCTTTGTATCCAAAAGAATTACGTTCAACCCCTGTCCCTGCCATGGCCATCATAAACAGGTAAAAAAATTTTAGTAATGACAATCTCATCGCCCTTCTTATCTAAACTTCCTGTTTATTCATGTTATTTTAAGTTTTTCTTAATCCCTGTCTACACTACCATATTTTCATATCCACTCTTCCTGTTTATTTTGTCATTTTACTATTTCTACATATTTAATCCCTGATTGCATAAACAATTATTCATCATATTAGTTTTTCATCCAAACATCCTGTATATTTTGTTATTTCTACATTTCTAACCCCCAATTGCACAATGTCAATCTTCTTAGTTATTATGCTACTTTGTTTGAGTTTTACGCATCCCCCTGTTTATTATGGCATTCTAATTCCTAATTGTAATTTTTATTAATTTGACCCTTAACCGTAAATTATTCTGGAACTTTCCCATCCATTTGATATAAATACACGAATGTACAGCCTAGATGATGACTTCGTCGAAAAGAAAATTTTCTTCGCTGCAATTGTCTTTTTAATAATTTAAGTATGTATTTTCAAGACAACTGAACCTTGCTTTGAATTTTTTAATGTCACGGAAAAAATTAGACAGATTTATCCATGTAATTAGCAAAAAGAAGTTTCGTCTCCCATTATTCCATATAAAGAAATTAACATATAACTCAACCATGATGTATGTCTGCTACCAGTGTGTTCAGATTTGCATGACTTATAAATTCATGAAAATTCGTGGAACGGTCTCATCCACTCAGAGTATGCGAATGATATTAGCCATCTGAGTGAAGACTATCAAAATGCAGAGTCTTATGAACACTTCCAGTAGAAATCCTAATATACTTTACATGAGTTTCACTTTTGTTAAATGTAAGATGATACACTGCAGGACTGGTCTTCACAGACTCCCGTGTTTAGAGATGATAAAGAGTGAAGTGGTTCAGCGTATAAACTACTTCACCTATTTTGGAAGTCACATCAGTCTTAGTAGACTGATTTGAGACGAAATACAAGCCTATGATAACAAAGGGTTCATGTGGTATTTGTCAACTTATTACATCAATGCTTGCGCAGATGTGATATCCGGCTATCGATCAAACGATGTGTGTACTGTGTAACAGTACGCTTGACCTTTTTTTTTACGACTGTGAGATAGAGCTGCTGAAAGTGGAAGATATGAAAAAGACTAGCCATCTTTGACCGCAGATGTTTGCGTTCCAACTCCCTTGGTGTAACATGTTCATTAATAATGAGATTAGGCGTAGAGTGTTCGGTAAGCAGTGGAAGTCAATCAATGAGGTTTTAATGTTACATCGATTGAGACGGCTAATACACATGCTGAGCATACAGAGAAATGTTAGACGACATGGGACTAGGTTGGAAAAGAGTTAGGGGTGTTTGACAGCTGATGATAGTATCCAGTTACCCAGGTGGAGGTAAGTGGAGCAAGGTATGAACTGGGGATCCACTAGGTTAACTATCCACAACGAATCCATTACAATCATCGCGTTAACAAAGAAGAACAAGCATAAATGTGAACAAAACTGGTAATGCTAGTAAAACGTGAGTGGTTAAATAAAACAGCCTAAAAAACAAATATTTTCTATGATTATGCTGCAAGTGAAATAAGGTAGACCTCTGGTAGGAAATCAACAAGGAACCGATAACACAACAAATATGCCGAAGGAAATGGAGATGGATCGGACACACGCTAGGTAAACCGTTAAGTGACATCAGTATCAGGCCCTCGAGTAGGTGTCTGAATGTAAAGCAGGTAATGAGTTGGGCATGAGTCTGATAGTGACATGGAAGAGATCTTATGAAGAAGGGACAAGAGCTTACAAACAATAGTGGAGTCAGCTAAAGGGGACTGTAGAGAACACGACGAAATGGAGATGTGCTGCTCAACTCAGAACACGAGGGAATAATAGTAATAACATTGGCACAACTGTACAAAACAGAAACAAACCTATTTCCAATGTTAAAGTTGTGCTTTTATAAAAAACGAAAGAGAGGAATATGTGGGAAAAAAAGAAAAACACACAACTTAGGTAGAAACATGCATGAAAATATATCTCCCGAAACCAGCAACCACCACCAGAGAGAGAAACAATGAAGTCAATAGGAAACGCCTAAAAAGCAAGTTATTTTCCGAAATTATTTATGATCAATCAGAAAAAAATAAGACATAAATTATGATAGGCACAAGTAGTGATAAATAATGTAAACATAATATTGAGAGAATGTGTTAAAACAATATATTACTGGCCAGTAAGCACTAACACATATATATTAGAAATTATACACATAGAATTTATGCGATTACTTCTCTTTAGAAAACTTGTTAAAAAATAATAATAAGTACGAAAGCAAGTCTATTTAGGTTGGTTATACACACTGACTGACTGACAGATTGAGTTTCAACATGGAACTTTGCACAGAAGTGCAGGCGTTCAAGTCACCATACTTCATATAGTACACGAAGATAAGGGAAAGAGAAAAAATGAAGACTCTAAATAGACAATAATGAGCAAAACTGTACGGGAGATGAAATAAATGCATGGAAATTACACGAGGATTTAATGTATCTACGAGTTCACAACGAAAGAATGCATCTGCACAATTGAGAACGACTTTGAACCATATAATCAATAATCTCCAGCCATTGATTCTTACCACCTGGAGGATTCCAACCAGGTGACCTATACCTCCTTACGTGGCTACCTCAAACCAACTGCTATAAACTTCATGGATTGATGCCAGGTTTGTGTTTGACTATTTTTAACTTTTTTACAACTTAATCTTATGTCGACTAACATTGCTCACCGAGAAAGAGGGTGGATTGGCATCCGCAGTATGTGGTCTCTTCATCTCAATCGATTCACCTGCACACACTTATAAATCAAGTTACTCTCCAAACTTAACACTCTACGCCTAACCTCAATATTACTCAGTATATTGTACCAGCTAACACGGGAGATAGAAAGCAAAAGCATATGCGGTCAAAGCCACCTAGCCTTTACATATCTTCTCCTTTCAATGGTCATGAGCCTTAGAGCCTCAAAAAAAGGACCAAGTAAATTCCCTTCATAATGGAATTATACTCTACCAGTACCCAAGTTATATTCTTAGACCGAGTAGATTGATAAGCAATACACACGTCATTTAATCGATGGTCGGAGTCATATCTATGCCAGGGATGACGTAATTTGGAAAATACCACGCGACCCGTCTGTATCCATACTGAGATTTCGTCACCAATCAATTCACTGGGATCGAAACAACTTCCCAAACAAGTGAATTAAGTGATCAGCACTCCCTACCCAGTCCCGCAGTATCACCACCTTACACTTGACGATGTTACACACAAGTTCATCCCTTGTTTACTTTTAACCTCCATGCCCCTAGTTTAAGGTTAAACACGTGAAGGATATTTGCAATATGAAATGTGGGTTTTTCTTTTAAAAAAACACTAAAATGTGAAAAAACTATAAGTGATAGAGGCAACGTACGATTGAAAAATAAAACGAAACTGTCATTTCTTAAAAACAATAAAAACAAGAAAGTTTAGTAGGCGGGTGCGTTATTTTTTTAAATTCACTTTTATCCTTTGCATTCCGAGTGGAACATAGGGTTTCAAGTTTGAGCTTTAAAATTTCAGCAACAGTGGTTTTTATTTTCTACATGGTAGGGTAGCTTAGCCGCACATCCAATCTTCCTTTCTCCCTTTTACCGAGCTTAATACCGACTAAGCCAGATTAAGAAGTGTGTCAGCCGAGAATCGAACCCTGAACCACGACGTTCGTGGTTGACGAGCATCCTAGCACACTCAACCATCAGTAGGTGATAAGCAACACAAAACAAAGCATCGAAAAAGGGAGCGACTTGGATAAACGGATGACGAAACCAAAAAGATAAAAATATATATACATATATAATAATGGTAGACTGACTGACTTACCGTTGATTACTCGATGAGCAGGTAGTAAGAATGTCATTTTTTGTCTCATATTCGCAGGCAGTGGATCAATTGAAGGAAGTAGAAAATGATCCCGATTTAAGAAAACAATATACGCTGTATCATTACGACGATCGACTACACTGAACAAATTTTCAAACGCTCGAACAGCCGGATGAACATAAGGCTTTAAGTAAATACAAACAAAAAATAATAATGAAAAATACACTTTAGATTAAAGATACTATAAAGTTCCAAGTGAATAAATGCATAAGCAAAAACATATTTCATGAGACCATCATCTCTATAAACATTTGGAATTTCCGTTACCCAATGATAATGTGCTAATAAAATAGTGCGGAATAATTACAAGTTAGATCACGAACTGAAATCACAGCTAGAGAACAACTGAAACCAAAACGATTACCGGAAAGCTATTTCGTCCTTATCAGGCACTCTTCATCAGTGTCCACACATAACCACCCGTCACCTTGGGGGATCGAACCCAGGACCCTCAGATTACAAGGCAAAGTCCGCTGATCATTCAACCACTGGGGAGGAATCTAATGGCCAATGAATTCGAACTTCTTTCTATTGCGATATAAGTGGCGCAACCAACTGCCATCTCAAGCCATCCACCCTCACACACACGTTCACAACTTGGTGGACTCCACCGGTCACGGCTTCTCACCTCCAGGAACTCCAGGCAACTTCATCCTGTAGTCAGTTATTAGAGATTTTCAAATGTTAGTTTTGAGGAGAAAGTGTGGGAAAACCGAAAACTCAAATATTTAAACAATATCTGAATATTATAATGTTCATTATACGGAATATGATCATTAAATTTACTGTAAAATGTATCCTATATAAGAATGAGGACCTACTTGTTTTCCTTAATGTTAACTAAGAACTCGCTATTTAGAAATAAGGAAACGACACTTATTCACCAGGCTTATTATTGGCTTAGCGACGTTTAGGAGTGTATCGGCCAAGAATCGAACCCTGGACTCAACAGATAGTCTACCAATAGAGAAGATTTGTAGCTCAGGTGAATGATTTGCAATTAGTTGTTTTCTCTGAGGTGGTTTGTTTAATTGAGGAGCTTCCGTTGTCCTTCTGGACAGCATCTTCAGCGCAAGTTTTAGCCTAAAATGAATTGATTTTAGTTCTTAATGAATGATAGAATTGCGTCTCCTAGTAAACCATCTTCGTGACTGACAGTCGATTTACATTTGTATTGACTTGGATTTTAAACTTTCTTGTTACATGCTTTACAATTTTATTAGCTAGTAGATTTTGTCTGTATTAACATGCTTGTTAATCTCATATTCCCTTGAATACCAGGCTTCTAGGAATTCTCTGGCACTTTTGTTGTTTTCTCTGTTTAAACTCTCGACATTATCATTCATGGAAAATTTAAATCAGTTTTATTTTATGCTAAAACTTGCGCTGAAGATATTGTCCAAAAGGACGACGAAAGCTCCGCAATTAAACCAACTAACCAGCTCAGAGAACACAACTAATTGCAGCAGATAGTCTACACTAATTATCTAAGATCAAACTGCCATAAAATTGTCAGACAATAAAGACAAGAAGGCTGAATAAAGCATCAAACAATATGGACGAATCATAATTTGAATAATAAAAATGTGAATAATTGTTTTTTTTTAACTGAATCCTTTTTTTCATGT
>OX235271.1:88059422-88084519 GCA_944472155.2 Trichobilharzia szidati | reverse complement strand
TAAATACCTCTGGAGTCAATAAATCAGGTCCCGCTGCTTTGCCTAGCTTCAGATTGGTGACAGCTTTAGTAACCTCAGTTAAGGACGGAGGACCTGTGTCTATCTCCCATTCAGGGAGGTGTTGGATGTCCGGCAGGTTAAGTGTGGCTGTGGGCCAATTAAACTGCTCTTCATAGTGTTCTTTCCAGCGCTCCAGACGTCTATCCTGGGAGCTAATTATGGTGCCATTTTTCTCGGAGATTGTTTCGCTTATCATTTGCCTTTTACCACCTGTTTCCCTGATAAGCCTGAATAGTTGTCTGGTGTTGCCTATCGCCGATGCTTTTTCCATCTCTTTCGCCTTTGTCAACCACCACTGTTCACGGTCCTTGCGGAGACTTTTCGTAAGTTTCTTTTTGTGCAGCTTTCGCTCCTCATTGAATTCGGAGCTCGCCGGTATAAGTCTTCTAGCATCTATCAGTTCGGATGAGGCAGTCGAAATCCAATGGTTTCTACTCACCTTTGGATTTACCTTATTCACAGCTTTTACAGCTGTATCTATGGCTGACTGAATATTTTTCCAGGCTTCTTCAGGGTGAGCGCAGCTGTCGAACTCAGATATGTGTTTAGCTAGTTCTTCCTCAAATAGGGACTTAGTTCCCTGGTCGAGGTGGGGACGTGAAGGGTTTACCGCCAGCTGTTTCCTACGTCCGTTCAGTCGTAAGCACACACGAGCGCGGACCAGTGCGTGATCGGTATCTACACACGTGTTCCAGAAGGAGCGACAATCTCCTACCGACCCACGCCAACGATAGCTTATTGCTATGTGGTCTATTTGTGTCCAGCGTTGATTTGATGATGGGGGTCGCCAGGTCAGACAGTGTCTCTCCTTGTGTTTGAAGTTAGTGCTTACAAGATACAAATGATTATCTGAACAGAACTGTAGGAGACGGTCACCGTTGTCGGTTCGCTGGCACGGAATTCCGTATGTGCCACCGACATTCTTCTCAGATTGACACAATTTCCCTACTTGAGCATTAAAGTCACCAGCTATAACGACTATATCTGAGCGTCTAGCCTTTCGCAGCAAACTAGACAGCTTTTGGTAGAACTCATCCTTCGTTTCATCCGAACTGCAGTCAGTGGGGGCGTAGGCGGAGATTACGAAAAGGCATCGGCGAGTAGTGCAGTCCTTTCTCCTTTTCACTGATCCGTTCAGACGGACAGCACACATTCGGCTATCTACCGGGATCCAGTCAAGTAATGTCTTTTCTGCTCTAGTACTTAAAGCTATCCCAACACCAGCTAATCCTCGTGAGCTAGCCGTCGCATCTCCTGACACCCTCAAGGTGAATTTTGCAGATTCATCCTGTTGGCCAGGTGGGGTTAGGTGAATAACCACACTTGGGTCTTGTATGCGTGTTTCTGAAACACAACATACATCAATGGCTCGGGATGCCAGAGTCTTGGCTAGTGATGCTTGTTGTCCTATTTGGCAAAGTGTCCTAACATTAAATGCTCCTATATAAAATTGGTGGCGTGGTTTTAGGAGACCATCGATGGTGGCTTTTTGGCTTCCATCGTTGTCAGTGCACACAGATTGAAGAGGAAGTGAAGAGCCATCAAGTAGAGGAGTTGCATTGGTAGAAGGAAGGCAAGATAATAGAGATGAAGATGAAGACAAAGATGAGCGAGGATTAGAGGGGTTTCGCGTGCACTTCGGATTGTGAGGGCGGTTGTTACTTCCCGGCTGCCCACACCGTGGAAGTTTGTTGCGTGACCGCAGAGCCCAGGGGACAACTGCTTGAGGCCGGTCACACACGGCCTGTTTTTGTTTGTTCTTTTTTATTTGGTGTGTCTCAGTAGCGTATTTATCACTTCTGCCCTGTGACACGGCAGCAGGAAGCGCGGTCGTTGTTAATCCGGGCCCCGACCGATCCGGCATGATATTTTGTGATGTATTTGAAATCATAGGATTGGATTGGGTAACTGCTTTTAGTCTAACTGCTATCCAAGCAACCTTTCTGGCATGGTAGGACCTGCAGGAACATAAGTTCCAGCCAGTATAGCTTGTTGGGTCATTGCAGTGTTCAAGCCCGACCACCACGTCAAGGTAGCAGCTTTCGGTCGGGACTGACTACTTATATGGAGTAGTGTTGATTCATGGAGATGACTGGTGACTGAATTTGAAGTGAAGAACTGAAATCACTTAAAATGACCACAGAAAAACAAGAAGCACTGAACAGTTGTTTTTATCTAATGTTTGAAAGTCTTCAGGAGTGGACACTTACAGTTGCACAAGCAACACAAATTAGAGTAATTACGCTTATAGGAAGGGGAGACGCTAAAGCATACCCCCCAAATTCACCAGTTTCAATGAACAAGTCTTGTTAGTTTGTAGCAGTTATAACTGGTGTGACAGACATATCTAGATAGCAGGCTTCATGATCAAACATATAAAATTGTATCTTAATTGTTACATGCTATTATGTATGGATTAGTGCACCAGAAATGCCTTGTTTCTACTTTTATCCTAGTGGAGCTCATTCAAACTGGTGTATTTCGGGGGTATGTGCCTTGCCATCGCTCTACAAGAGGACAGATTTTCATTCCATTGCTAAGAGGGAATCAAATAACCTCCAAATGAGTCATTGTTCATATCACATTCAGCCTGGTGAACATTAGGCACCTATGGGATTAAAAACTTCAAAATAATGAATAATCTAAGTTTCTAGATAATTTAGATACAGGCAATCAACATGACTCTAACGACTTAAGACTGAACTAAAAGGTCATCAACTGAAAGTTTTTTCGAGAAAATATTTGATTTATTTTGTAACAATTATTGGTATCAGATGTTATCTGAATTAAAGGGTCAACATATCGAAAGGTTTTTATATGTTAACTAAGAAGACAGTTGAAAAGCAATTGTTTACCGAGTAGAATAGGTAGAATGTTGTAAGAGTATTGATTGTAGAAGAAAGGATAATCTGGATGACGTCAGTATTTTAACCAGTGACTTCTGGATTACTAATCCATCGTACTCCCATCTGACCTACGAGACTCATCGTTCACAAGATTAATAATAACAATCTGCAAACACAAGAATATCTTCGATAGTCCTACCATCAAGAATGATTGTGTGAAGCACTAAAAAAATAATAATAATAATCGAAGAGGCTTTTAGTAACCTATCGAACTGCACAACGTTTAGCAACTATTTTAATACCATTACTATTGTTCGAAGATTATATCATATTCAGACTATCTTATACGTTAATGAGAACATTAGCTAACTAGTATGATAGTTCCTCTAATGTATAAACTGAGATGTAAGTTCATAAACTGCTGAAGAGATAAAATCAGCCCATCTACAGAATTACAATCATAAAAGAAAAGCAAAGAAAGATCAATAAAGAAAATAAGTCCACAGGATATTACATTCTGGATTTTATTCTATAGATATGTTGTCCCACAACAGTTGAATTAAAAATTATCTTTTATTACTACCCTAAGTGGTACATGTTCAAACCTCTGAGAGATCTTTAGTCCTCTTGCACATAAAATTTGTGATGCCGTCAAAGGTTGGGCATACCCTGCTTCAGTGCGCACAGTCTTGCTACACGCCTGCGAAACCTGGCCCCTCCGAGCTGACGATGTTCGACAACTCTGCGCTACCTCAGTAAAATTGCCTGTGTCCAAGGGCATCACCTTGTAATCAGTTCTGTGGTCGGGCAGCGTGTGTTTAGACACGGGTAGAAGTCACCATTCATTGAGTGTGGTCTTCTTGAAAAAACCGGCTTCACTGGCCTGGATATGTGCTATGAATGTCATCACAGAGGCTGTTATGCTGTCCACTGTTTGTTATCCCTGAAACTGGGTGGAAAAAGCGTATAGATGGTCAGTCTATGATGTGGCACCATTGGAAGAGGGATATTTCTACTAAGTTAGGATCCGTTGGTGCATCCCAACGCATCTCTAATTGTGGTCAGAGAGATAATTCAGACGTTATCAGAAACGGCAGAGAGTCGTAATCAATGGCGAACATGCTGCAATTTCCTTTATTCTTCCCTTTCTGAAGGTAACATGAACTTACGAATGATGAATGATCTTGGCAAGTATGCTTTTTTGCTTGCTTTCTAGATGGTATCTCTTATTTATTCTGTTCTTATTTTCCTTATACATTGTTGTTTTATTATTTTCATGTGGCACATGTCTTAGTGTCCAATAATAATAGTAATAACGATGTGAATGGTATCCTTAGTATACGAATAGAATTCGGGAACTGTGAGTGTAATTCCATCATAGAATGACTTAGAGAAAAACTCAGCAATCGCAGTGCATGCATTAAAATCATCACACAATAAAGTGAGACACAGAGACACAGTTCTAAAAAGTTATATAGGTAGATAGGGAGAGAGAGAGGTTGGTCAGTGAATTTTTGATCATAGAATCTACACCTAACACATGCTCTAAGAATGAAGCAATACCAATACCAGAGATATGGAAGATGTGAGTAAAATCAAAAAAGAAGAAATAATGTAACTATATAAACAAAGTTTGAAAGTTATTTAAGTGCCTTGATATGATGATTAGGAACAATAAATTGTACTCAAAACATCATCAGCAAATAAATAATACTATTTTCAAAAAGTAGTTTTTAGGGATTCTATTTTCATACCGTTTCAGGTTAGACCACGGATTGATATCAGTTAGAATGTAACAACAGAAGACAAGGGCCAGGCAACAGATCGTTTATTTAGGAAATCAACAGATATTTATAGATTTTCTTGTACATTATTATAGATCATTTTAAGCAGACAAACACAGTCTTCTGATTGGTTGTTTCTCGCTGAAAGTTAATCGTTCATCTCTTTGTGGCCGTTTATTGAAGTTCAGATTATCTATCTGCAAATTGTATCTGCCTACGTAGGGTCTGCTGTGATTGGTTGTTGAATCAGTTTTTGTTTTTATTTTTCTCACGACCAATATTGGGGACGTAAACATTGACGTAAATTACTGTCTACCAATTTGGTTAGCAGCCAGCTCTCACCACAAGAGAACCATTGAAAGCCAGGAACTACTGGACCATTGAATCGGGTCCCAGTGGTTGAATGGTGTACGAGCTTTCCTTGAAACCAGAAGGGTTCGAAACCCAGTGGGTGCGTACTGCCAATGAGTCCCAAAACAGGACGAAACAACTGTCCAGTACTCCCTGGTTTTCAATGGTTCTCTAACAGATATCAATCCGTGGCCTAACCTAAAATAATACTATATCACTGTTGTACCTATCAAATAAAATTATTCTTGATAGAATTAAAGGGAATTCTAACGACCATCTCTTCAAGGTGGAATCTTATTGTCAGGTAAAATCACTCATAACACAAAAAATCAAACGATCAGAATACTGCACTGATCAATACGTCAATCTATTTACCCTATAGTTTTCATACAAACATTCGATCAAGGTGAGCACCCTTTTTAAGTCCATTATATATAAATAAGGGTAACTACTGTCAATTCCTATTCTTTCACAATCGATACATGAAGAGTTGACACCACTGCTGGTAGAAAAGACGGAATGTCGATGGTGATAAAAGTAAAATTCTACTTAAATATGTCCTTCAAGTTGCCTTCCTAGCTAGCTAATCAATAAATAACTCAGATGAGCAATAATGATCAGGTGTGATAGTGGTATTAGAACATAGTGAATAACATAACATAGAAAAATATGTCATATGCTTTAACATAATAGCACAAAAGATGAAATCAGTCTGCAAAGTATGATTTTATATATATATATATATATATATATATATATGGAAGAGAGAGAGAATAGGTGATAAATTTAATGAATGATGTAACGAACAAGATTGTAGAAAACCTTATACCTTAACATTTTGTAGAGATTTGGTTTGTTTCAAGTTTGACCATGGATCTATATCAGTTAGAGAACTACTGAAAACCAATAGGGAGTGCTGGACAACTATCTCGTTCTGGTTCGGAACTCATTAGTGCTATGCACCCTCTGGGTGTAGAATCCAGCATCTTCCGACCATTGATATCAGGTGTGCATCAGCCGGGAATAGAACCACAGACCATGTGCATGGTCGGCGAGCGTTCTAACCGCTGTGTCACCGACTCACAAATCGCCAGATAGGTCATCCTGGTTCAACCTGGGTCACTACACTGCTGCTTTTGATTCTATTCCCCGGGGAACTTTTACTAAGCAAGCTGATTTCAACACACACTGAGTCCTAGATCACAGGGTGGTCGTCTTATCTTGTTGGTTTCTAAGAAAAGATTTCGTTTGACTTATTACGTAAGGAAGTTGAGACTTTCTGGAGTAACTGAACCTCTGCGCCTATGTATTTTAGCTATACTTCTTTATTGTTCTCCCTTATTCTTCTTTGATCTTCTCAAAGAAGACTTTGAAGGGCTCCAAACAGGGTTAGTGGTGTATTTGCCTTTGATTAAATTAACTAAAATTATTGTTGATAGGCGTTTTAATTCTGACAAGCATTTAGCTAAAGTCACCTTGTTAGACACTGAACCTCCTTTTTGTTTGCAACTTTCTCTTTGTACCTCTTCCAGTGGAACCAGAAGAAATTTCACAAGAATTTATGCTCGTACGACTATTAAATATACAAATTGAACCGTACCATATGTACCATGGGTTTTATATGTGAAGAGACAAATGTCAGAAAAGAGCTTACAAATCTGTGAAATAAACAGTAACTTAATATATGTGTAAAACTTGGGCACTGTGGTAGTAAGTAATTCCATTTGGTTTATTTATTAGATGTATCACACAGTGAAACAGTATTTTTATTGACTGGATGACGTTTCGAACAAAATTTATTATTGTTCATAATCATATCAATTATAATCACACGACTTCGAACCTGCGTAAGGTTTCCGAGGTTCCTTCCTTGTATGGAATAACTACAGATGATTTAGATTTCTTATGGTTGGTGTTGCCATTATCTTGTGCGTGTTTGACATGCAAGTCGTCATTATTATTATTATTATTACCACTATCACTACTACCATTGTTTATTTTTATTTTTTTAACAACGCAGGAATAAAAGTGGCTGGCATTCAAACCACCCACAAACTCAATTAGAAACAATCTTTATCGGCTAAAGGATCCTGTGGAGCCAATGAAACAAAACAATTTAGTTTATCTAATACCTTGTCTGTCAGGTCAAATACATAAGTCAAAGTAGTAGAACAGGGGCAGTCGTGAGAGTAGCCGAGCAACACAAATACCCAGCAGCGAAATCTAGATTAGTTGACCTGAATAAGATAAGAAATCTAGAGAATAGTTCAGCTATAGCACTCACTACATGCAATTACACACAACCATACAATAGGATGGGATAAGATGACAGTTTTAAAATCTAATGTCACAGGGTGGAGGGAGAGATTGATAACAGAAGCTTTGTTTATCGAATCAACTGAAGAGAATACGTGTAATAGGAATGATTCAACACCTGTCCCAGATATCTGGAAAATTCTACTACCACAACGACGACGAATAGGAGAGGACAAAGGAAACTATAAAACTCAAGTTTCGAAGTCGTGTGATTATAATTGATGAAATGATTATGAACAATAATAGATTTTGTTCGAAACGTCAAAACTGTTTCACTGTGTGATACATCTAATAAACAAACTAATATGAAACAGTAACTTATTACCAACAGCATGATTACTACATTTATCATTGTTCTGTTAACTTCTGCGTTTGCACTTGATATTTTACTTATTTGTTTCTGACAGGAGATGCATTGTTACAATATGTACACAATACTGAAAATTCCCATTCTGTATGAAAAGCTATTGCTTGGAATAAAGTGATTTTATTATTATTTATTAACAAGAAAGGATAAAAGATACTTTCTAGATCACAAAAACTTACTGATGGTTTCCAAGTAGGATCAACTTCGTGTAATTTTTCCACATATTGTTTTTGTGCTTCTTCAGTAGACATATTTCCTAGATCATGCCAAGCTGACCTGAAGTAATTGATGCATCTTTATGTGAAATAATGATGGAAAATTAAAGATTAAAAAAAGTTAGAAGTATTTTGGTTGGTGTTAGTTAACAATACACAATTTTGTAATATACTCTAATCTTATCATTCATTCATAGCTAGCCTCAATATCTCCATAGCTGACATGTTAAATAATAATAACAATCACTAAACAAAGTTAACTTTGATTGGACACCAGTAACTAGTGTGACGTGTCTAGTCCTTTCTTCGGTGCAGACTGAATTCTTTCAGTCAGGTTTGCAATGTGGCCACCATTCTAGGTAGCGCTCGCCATCACGGTGCACATTGATTTGATGATATTAGATAGTTTGAAACAATCGGCACCGTGATGGCGAGCCATCCACAATGGTGGCCACATGGCAAACCTGACTGGTAGAATTCAGTCTGCACCAAAGAAAGGACTAGACACGTCACACTAGTTACTAGTGTCCAATCAAAGTACCCACTACAATCCTCCAGGAGGTCAATCGCGAGTCCGAATTGCTCTGTGGTAACGTCTCTGACTGCAGTTCTCACTGGGTGACGCGTGTTGGAATCTCAGAGGGGTAGGACATGAGTTCCTTCAAGGTTGCAGATAGGCCTTGCTGATTGACTGGTGAGTGCCAACTAGCACGAAACCTAGGTCGAGCAAAGCTTCCTTTCCGATTGCCTCCAACTATCGAATATCATTAAACAAAGTTAATGTTGACAGGTAAGAGAGTTTGATGAAATTACTTCAAAGAGAGACGGGGTGGCGTGATTCAGTTTTACTCTAAACAATTGAGACGCTTAAATGATGAAATAACCTTTGAAAAGAAGAAAAAACTACTTTTCATATCGTCATACATGTAGGCTGAATGTGTCACACGTTAACAAGAAACGGATAAAGTTATCGGTAGATATGTGCACCTGGAATATAAAATGATTAAGATATTTACATTATGGAATTTGTGGGGATCTGGATTTAATTTTAATTTCAGTTGTTAGATTTCGGCAAAAACCAACATCAGTTAAAGAGATCATTAATGGAATCACTCACTAAATGATAAGAGAGTGACGGTTTTAAGTTTTATACCACAGATCATTCCAACTTCAAATTTCCCCTCGACGAATATATATATATATATATATTTCCAATTCACTGATAATCATTCCCTTATCATATATTAACCGGTCGATTCAAGGCAATTTTAGGCAGTCTAATAGACGGACAGTTAGTAAATGTTAACTTCAAATGTGCATAGAAGCTCCACATACAAGTCAATAGCTAAGAACTTTAGTTAATGGAACCCAAAACTTATAAGAGTTAGCCCTAACTCACTTCAGAGACTCAGGGATTGACTTGTTACCAGGGAATAATCTCATTGACTTAGAATATGCAGATGATATAGTCATTCCACCTGGGTGAAGACGCTGGCAAAATGCAGAGTCTCTTGAAAACCTTGAGTTGCAATCTGCGAATGTTTGGCATGCGATTCGCCCCTGTCAAATGTAAAATGATGCTACAAAACTGGACTGGACTACATTGACTCCTAGCTTAGAAATAGGGAGTGAAATGGTAGAGCACGTTGACCGCTTCACTTATTTGGGAAGTTGCATCAGCCCCAACGGGTTGATCGCTGACGAAATCTCAGCACGGATACAGAAGGCTAGTTTCGCATATGCCAGTTTACGCCATCTCTGGCGTAGACGTGATATCCGGCTATCGACCAAAGGGTGTGTGTACTGTTAAGCAGTCCACTCCGTCGTCCCTTATGGCTTGAGACCTGGCCATTGAGAGTGGAAGACATGAAAAGACTAGCTGTCTTTGATCATAGGTACCTGTTTTCTATCTCCCGTGTGAAGTGGTATAATACGGTGAGCAATATTGAGGTTAGACGTCAAGTGCTAGGTAAGGGGGGAAATCAATGGACGAGGCTGTGAAGTTACATCGACTGAGTTGGTTGGGACATGTGTTACGCAGCTAGCCTAGCCATCGCCTTCCTCGACGGGCAATGTTAGCTGGCTGACATAGGGTCAGGCTGGAAAAGAGCTAGTGGCGGTCAAACCAAAACATGGCACCAGTCAATGAAATCCACAACAGTTAGTTTAAGCTAGCCATGTAGGGAGGTGTAGACTTCCTGGTTGGGGTCTTCGGGACGGTAAACACCAATGAAGGCTGGAGACAATTGGTGATATGGCTCAAAATCGTTCTCAATGGCTGGCGCAGATGCATCCACTCCTTGTGACTTATAATACCCAGTGAAACTATATTGTTCTTCGATATTACTATTCTTTTTGCCTCATATCTCTGTTTACAAACCCTATTTTGCGTTTCTTTTTACTTTCTTCTCTGGCCTTGTGTGCTGAGTGAATTGTGGCGACTCAAACTGCTGCACATCGGTGTAAAGTTCTATGTTGAAACCAGTCAGTCAGTCAGCCACAAATGAGTTATCATTATTATTCCAAATCTTCAACATATTAATTCTTTAGAATTTTCGTTTTTATCCCATTTATTTACAGTTTATATAGTGTTCAGTCGTTTCATGTTCAGTGAATATAGCAGTTATAACAGTAAAACTTATTAAAAAAATTGTAAATCAATGTGAAAGATAAATCTCATTTCAAAGGTTCACAGTGAATACTACTAGACCACTGTATACAAAAATGTGGTTCCTATTACAACTATTATCACTGATGAAATCATCTCAAAACAGCCTTAGATCTGCAAACTGATATTTGTGAGAAGTTAGTGTGCACTACAAGTATGATTCTCCTGATAAATTACCTAATAATTTCTATCACTTCAAAATTAACAACATTTCTGTGTACTAACAGGCGACTGTTTTGACTTATTACAGTCGTTACACAACATTTTAGCTAAAATTAATCAGAACTTTCTGTAAGCATATAAAATTTAATTCTGAATTAGTTTTAACACCATCTAAATCATCAGCTTGTAAAGAATGCTACATACACCTTCAGACAGAAGCGATTGAGAGTACTGGAACATTACTCTCTAATCCATAGGACAGAGGAGTGTTAGACACGACCTTCCCATGGGTATTGATAAAAGTTTTTTCATGTTGAATTCTATGTGAATTATTTGTCTGGAATTAGTTGTTTTTTTATTCCAAGGGGTTAACTGTTTGTGTCCGTCGATTAAGTGATATATAAAAGCCGAAATTTCACCCTCCACTATTGTTTTTTTTTGACGAAAATATCGAAAAAACAAATCCCCCATTTAGATATTTAGAAAACAATAGGATTGAGCAAGAAATATTTACTTTTTAATTAGATCCTCATCTCTGGCTCTACTCTAATATATATTTATATACATTAGAGTAGAGCCAGAAGAGATAAGGGTCAAAAATTGGAAAAGAAAACAAAAGGCACATTATGTGAAAACAGTAAATACGACTTTCACACAGACCACACATGAAAGCATTTCAAAAGAAAGGATAGGCTTTATCCACCTTCTGCTAAATCACAACATTTTACGGAGTGCCATAGTTATTGCCAACATACCAAAAATAGGTGTATTCATTCAGGTTCCTATTGATTCTGTGATGACTATCTATTCTGTATTAAAATGAGTTTATAAAGATTGAAAAAGAAACCACCACTTACCACTTCTTACGACCATTTATATCAAAGATTCCTGGTTTTGGAACATTGCATGGACCAGCGGTAGCCTGAAATAAAAATGCGATGAATGCAGCAGTAGAGAATTTTACATTATTTCCATATATATATCATACCGCCTAACGATGTACAAAACAAATGAAGGATTATATGGCATCCTTATCGAAGTAATATAGTATATTTCTATTAAAAAACTGAGAACAATACAATTTTATAGCAAACATACTTATCAATGGATTCAAGAATTATTTATGCTCATTCCCCGACCGAAAGCTGCTACCTTGACGTGGTGGTCGGGCTTGAACACCGCAATGACTCAACAAGCTATACTGGCTGAGACTTATGTCGCTTGAGGTCCTACCATGCCAGAAAGCTTGTTTGGATAGCGGTTAGACAAAAATAATTACCCAATCCAACGCTATGACTCAAAAAAATCACAAAATATCAGCCTGGATCGGTCGGGGCCCGGATTGACAACGACCGCGCTTCCTGCTGCCATGTCACAGGGCAGAAGTGATAAATACGCTACTGAGACACACCAAATAAAAAGAACAAACAAAAACAGGCCGCGTGTGACCGGCCTCAAGCAGTTGTCCCCTGGGCTCTGCGGTTACGCAATCAACTTTCACGGTGTGGGCAGCCAGGAAGTAACAATCGCCCTCACAATCCGAAATGCACGCGAAACCTCTCTAATCCTCACTCATCTTTGTCTTCATCTTCATCGCTATTATCTTGCCTTCCTCCTACTGATGCAACCCGATGCTCATTCATTATATGAGATCGGAAAAGTTGCACAGATCAGAGTGAAAGTGACTTAAGATTTATCAAAATAGACTGACGCTTAGATTAACAAGCCGTTAGTTAACACAATATCGTCAGTGACTAAGTCACAGGTACAAACTCACCTCATCACTAAAGCTAATGTATACAGCGAAGCCGCAAAAATTGTTCAGCATTTCATAAGATGACCTAATTTCAGTGTGTCAGTGCTTCAGTGGCACAATACTTGCCAGCCAAGCACGTGGTCTGAGCTTCGATCCCCGGTCAACGTACTCCTAAACCTCGCTTAGCAGGCAGTAAGCCCCGTAAAGAGGGAAGGTTGAATGTGCGGCTAACAACGCTAACACGTAAAAATAAACACCACAACTACTGAAACTGCAAAGCTCAAGCTTGAAGCCCTGTGTTCCACTCGGGACGTAAGAGGGGCTTAGTTTTAGTTTTGAATACATCCAAAAATTCTCATTCACTCTCTCTATCTCTCCTGTACCACACATAAATTTATTTGAGAAATAGTCAAGTTGTATGAAATTAGACTTTGAAATAAGTAACAAAGAGAGAAAAAACAAACAATGTTTTAGCCAATAATTAACGCCAACATAATAATAACCAGTCTCTGGTTTCTTTTATTCTGAACAACAACACATACACTATAATTATAAGTGAACAGAGGGAGAGCAACAAAATGAATGGGATAATTTTGTTGGTTCTTGTGAATACATACAACAACAATTTTGGTGGAAGTATATAAAAAGAAACCACAGATTTTAATTATTTAACATGAACATGGAGGCCATTAATATGGAGCAAATGAATAGTAGAATGGGAAATGGAAGAAGAAGTGTTCGTAATCAAACTTAAAGCAGTTCAAATCCCTACAAACCAACACTTGAAGATCAATCTGATGCTCACTAGTGACTGACTGGAGAATGAAGTTGTCTGAAGTTATGGTGAGAAGTTGTAACTAATGGGGCCCACTAGGGTGGATATGAGGACAAATTACTCACGGATGACATTGGCTGGCGATCACGTTATATACCACGAATTGGCATAAGTTAGAATTCAAGGGTTAATCACTGGATTCCGTCCTAGTAGCTGAATGATCAACAAGCTCTGTTTGTAACCTGAAGGTCCTGGGTGCGTACTGGTGGAAAGTCTCAGACAAGGAGGAAACAACTACCTAATACTCCCTGGTTTTCAATGGTTCTCTAACTGAAGCCAGTTCGTGATCGATTTTGAGGTAAAATGTGTTAGTAAGGTTGTTTGTATATACAGAAATAATTGCGAGAATATTCTAGAGTTAGAGACGGAAGTCTGGAATTGATTAGAGGTATACAATTGGCAAGATATAGAAGTGTTGAATAATATACATGGGTAGAGGTCAAGAATATGGATAAAGGCAAAATTAATGGTATATAATTATTTTTCCTCTATGCTAAATACAATCTTTTCATGAAATAAAATATTTTCCAGAATGGAAGGTCAAGATCAACAACAGCTTCTTTTTAAATGTCGAACTTGCGTTTTAACCGTTTAATTATTATTTCCTTTAATTCCTAGAAGAACATAGGGCTTCAACCGCGCGTCTCCATTGCGTTCGGTTCTCTGCCAACCTTTTCACCTTGCTCCAAGTCTGCCCACATGCCTTCATCTCCTCTTCGCATGACCTCATCCAAGTCACCCTCGCAATGACGACCAACTCGCCGCTTCCCTTTCGGGTTCCACTCGAGCAATGGCTTGTCTAGTGATGTCACTTGATGGTTTCCTAAGAGTATGGCCAATCCACCTCCATTTCTTCCTGCCTATTTGTTGCATAATCGGTTCCTGGTTGGTTCGCTCCCAGAGATCTCTGTTGCTGATCGTTTCTGGCTGGCCATCTGATCTTGAGAGGATTATTGAGCGAAGACAACTGTTAATGAAGGTCTGTAGTTTGTTTGAGGTGGTCTTTAGGACGCTCCAATTCTCTGATCCGTACAGTAGCACTGACTGACTTCGCATTGGAGTTGAAAATCCAGATCTTATTTTTGATGCTGAGTGCTGTTGACCTCCACACAGACTTGAGAGTAATGAAACCTTGTTTTGCTTTCCCGATCCTTGCCTTGATATCCTCGTCAGTTTCGCCTGTAGTTGAAACGATGCTTACCGCTTAAGTAGCACTTAGTAAACTGGAACCACCTTGAAATTTAATTATCTCCAATGATTTTGAAGAATCAATTAATATATATATATATATATATATATATATACGAGCAAGCTTACTAATACATCTTATCTTTTCCATTATACTGTGAAATTACTCAATATCAATAGCCTTTATCTCCATGCCAAATGACTAGTCTATGTAAATCTTTTGTGCATTGATATTAAAATTGTTTTAGACTATGCAGTTAACAAGAACCAACGGAATGCAAATGGTATCTCACATTATCCTGCTCAATTTGTCATTGTTCATTATCACGAGGGGATATATTGGTAAACAAAACAGGCAAGTTGATAATTACCAAACATTTTGCATACTGACAGTATTTCTACTATATAAAATAAAGAGATGGTATCACTCATTCATATATTACCTTTCTTTCTGGACACTCCGCCTATCTACTAGTATTTTTCACTAAGCATCTAGTGCAGAAGCCTATGTTTCGCTGTTAAATTGCATTGAATCTTAAAAAGAAGTTAACCTGGATAAGGTAAGTAGGATTTATCGCAGTCTTCAATTGTGCAAGTAATCAGTTATTATCAGTGGAAAACCACGCCAAAAGTAATGAGATCAGTCGTTAACATATTCAGTTGCTCACTTTGATATAATTAATGAAATCTATCAGTTGAGTTTCAGGTTGAGAAGAAATAAGTTTGACAAAAAAGAGACAGGGATGGACAGGACAACATTCTACATGAAATGAAATCTGGCTACAACTAATTTATCTGTATTCAGCTGCTTGGAAATAAGATTCTTATGATCATTATTATAAAGCAAGTAAACACTAGAGTGTATTCAGAAGCAAAGGCTTCTGTCTGCATCCGAAAAAAATTAACAGCTGGTTGCAGTTCGATCTTTTTGAGTAGCAAAAGTAGGAAGTTAATGTTAGCCAGAAGTAGATTATGATTTACGAATAAATGCAAAGGACGACTCTCATTACTTGACGACCTACAATAATGTTGTCTACAGTTTCCATTGGAACTACTCTCCTTTGAAGAATCCAGACGCTCGACTTGAATATTCAGATCAACAGATAACACTAAGTTATCCGACGACCGCACCTGATTACGGTCATTTAATTGAATCCAAACCGCGATCCGTGGGTGAATACAAAGAGATGACAGAAGAATAACATTTGTTAATTCCTTCCTAATCTGATTCAATCATCTACCTTATCGGGACGTAAATCACTGTTATTAGGGACCCGGTTGAGTAACAGCTCTGGTTTAATGGTTCGTGCAACACTGACGACAGTTAGACTAGATACTGATACTACAGGATCTGTGGATTAGCATACGTAAAATGTACTAGTTGAACTGATGGACAGAGAAATCATCCGAAGCATTTCATTGGACTTTGAGACGCAGTGTAAACCAATAAGAGGACACAACAGAGTGTAAGTTGTACATTTAAGAAGGTAAATCAGTTGTTGAATATGAAGACTTCTGTTAATTGATGCCAATAAGATTTGTGTTGCATAATATATGCTCTCAAATATATATATATATATATTTGATTATAGCTTGAAACCACACAGTATTTTCGGTACAAGTATGGAATTTTCAGCAGGTGATATCGGTAGCCCAAATTCCGCAGGCCGACCATTGATATCAAGTGTGCGCCGGTAGGGGATCGAACCCCAGACCATGTGCATGGTTGGCGAGAGTCCTAACTGCTATGCCACCGACGCATATGTTCGAAATCGAAACCACAGATATTTTTCTAGATAAATGGCTCAATTGTGATACCTTTATTTTCCTTCCAGAGAATATTTTCAGCTCTAACTTTAGGAATAACTAACTGTGAGTTAAAAAATTGCTACCTCTAGTTCTCTAAGAGATAGAGTTGTGATCATTAAAGGTTTAGATATCAGCTGGCTTTGTTGATAACAGCTTCCTTTGAGATTGCACCGAAGGGATACACAGTATGTCACTGAAATCTCAGGTATTAACCAACTTTGCTCACACTGAGTTTTGACATTGTAATTCCCAAAGATGTGCATCATTTCAAGTGGCCACACTCCATATAGCACACAAAGGTAGAGCTAAGAAAGAAAAAACATATTCAAACGAACAGTAATAAGCAGAAATATGAGGGAGAAAGAATAGTAACATGGAAAAACCTGAGGGTTCAACGGATATAGAAGATCACAAAGAGTGAATGCATCTGTGCCATTCACAACGATCTTGAGCCATATCACTAATAATCTCCAGTCATTGGTTCTTGGCATTTTGACGAGCCCAACCAATCAGTCTCCACCTCGCTACGTGAATGGATCAAATTTACTGTTAAAGACTTCGTAGACTGATTCCAGGTTTTGTTTTGACCACCCGTTACTTTTTTCCAACCTATTCTACCGTAGGCTAACATTGCTCATAGAAGAAGGCGTTGGTTCTGGATGTAGTTTCACAACTTCATCGATTAACTTATTCTCCTTACCTAACACGACGCCCAACTTCAGAATAGATATCCATACAGAGATTCATTTGGTGGGCTACAGACATTTATAACTGTTTTAAACTGGTGAATGATGTTTAAACCGCATAGGGAGGTGTAGACTTCCTGGTTAGGGTCCTCGGGATTCTAAGAACCAATGGCTAGAGACAATTGGCGATATGGCTCAAGAACTTTCTCGATGGCGAAGATGAGTTCGCTCTCTGTGATTTATTATATCCAGTAAAACTCTGTTGTTCTTCCGTATTACTATTCTTTTTCCCTCACTTCTGTTTATCTCTCTTTTGAATCTCTCTTCAAAGGAGAGGGTGTGGCAACTCGAACTGCTGCACATCTGTGTAATGTTCTATGTTGAAACAAGTTAGCCAGGTGAATGATGGTTCACTAGTACTATCACTAGTCATACACAACTTATTACACCTTAAAGCCCTTCGAAAAGTCATTCATAATGATTGAAAGTTACTATGAATGGTTTCATAACGGTTGATTTAAATAATTCTGTCTGTCAAAATAACGGTCAACATTAATGAATACGGTTGCGCAGTCTCTAAAATTACTCTTTTGTCATTATATTTTGTGAAAAGTTAAAATTATATCTGTACTCTGCGATTGAGTCAGACTAACGGGTAAGAAATTTGCATAAGAACAATTTCATCGCAGCACTGGTCTCGATTCGGCTGAAGTTTGGTACATAAGAGAAAACACCATCGCAAAAACAAAATCCCTATAGATTTAAATCTTTCAATTAAGAATTACACGGTTTAAAGTGAAAATTCACCATAGTTTCAAGTATTCCGGTCAAGGTAAGATCTATTTGGTACTATAAATAGCAATCAAGAAAGCAATCATCCCTTTGACCAAAGAGATACAGTTCACTAATCTGAAGTTAACTGGGGAAAATCATGATGAGCTTGGTCCCAGACGAGCAGGACAACCATCCAGTGCATAGATTGCTCTAATATGACTAGCAAACACTACTATTTAACATGGTCGGTCGGTCGGTTTTCGACATAGAACTTTGCACATATGTGCGGCAGTTCAGGTCGCCATAATCCATGTAGCACGCAAAGGAAGAGAAGAAAGTAGAAGAAATGCATAATACGGACAGTAAACAGAGGTGTGAGACAAAGGAATAGTAATAACGGAGAACAAAACAGTTTAATTGGAAATCATAAGTCACAAGGAGTGGATGCATCTGCGCCACTGAGAACGATTTTGAGCCATATCACCAATTGTTTCCAACCATTGGTTTTTACCATCCCGAGGACCCCAACCAGGAAGTCTACATCTTCCTACGTGGCTTAGACTAACTGTTGTAGATTTCATTGACTGGTGCCATGTTTTCGTTTGACCGCCGCTAGCTCTTTTCCAGCCTGGCCCTATATCAGCTAACATTGCCCGTCGAGGGAGGCGATGACTAGGCATACGTAGCACATGTCCTAACCATCTCAGTCGAAGTAATTTCACAGTCTCGTCGATTGATTTCCCCTTCCTCCTTACCTATCACTCGACGCCTAACCTCAATATTGCCCACCTTATCATACCACTTCACACGGGAGATAGAACGCAGACACCTATGATCGAAGACAGCTAATCTTTTCATGTCTTCTGCACTCAATGGCCAGGTCTCACAGCCATAAAGGAGGACGGAGCGGACTGTTGAGCAGTACACACGCCCTTTGGTCGATAGTCGGATATCGCGTCTACGCCAGAGATGACGAAAACTGGCGAATGCGAACCTAGCCCTCTGTATTCGTGCTGAAATTTCATCTGAGATCAACCCGTTGGGGCTGATGGTACTTCCCAAGTAATTGAAACGGTCAACGTGTTCTACCACTTCACTTCCTATTTCTAATCTAGGGGTCGGTGAAGTCCAATCCTGCAGCATCATCTTACATTTTGCAGGGGCGAATCGCATACCAAACATTCTTAGATTGCAGCTCAAGGTGTTCAGTAGACTCTGCATTTTGTCAGAGTCCTCGCCTAGAAGGACTATATCGTCCGCATATTCTAAGTCAACGAGATTCTTCCCTGGTAGCAAGTCAATCCCTGAGTCGCTGAAGTGTGTTAGGGTTAAGTCCATTAGTACGTCTATGATGAAGTTGAATAGGAATGGGGATAATGGGCATCCTTGACGGACGCCACTAGTCGTCACCACTTCAGATGACAACCCGTCGTAAGCCCTCACCTGGCTGCATGAGTTCGAGTAGAGTGCCTTGATCAGTGCAATGTATTTTCTCGGCATTCCCTTTGCAGCCAAACATCGCCAGAGAACCTCTCGGTCGACAGAATCGAATGCCGCCTTTAGGTCGAGAAATATAATGATTGTTGGACGCCGGTAGGAATGCCTCTGTTCTGGAATCTGTCGGAGGGTGAAGATATGATCAATACACTCTTCCTGGCCTAAAGCCTGCCTGGTTTTCTCGTGTTTGTGCCTCCCGAGCACCACTTAGTCTACGCAGTATTATTGAGCCTAGGATTTTAGATACTAAATTAGTCAAGCTAACATGAGTAATTTCCAATTACTCATTACTCAATGATACGTACTATTAGACGAAAAGCAGTTGGATGAACGAAGCTGATTAAAGCTATTTGAAGACAGACCATGCAATAGTCATTTATTTCGTGAAAGCTCAGTGCATATTATTTCAGCTACAGTAATACTTTATTCCCAAGGACTACAACATCCAAGTGATCTGCATCTGTTTGCCCCTTCCAAACCATGCATAAATGATGTTTTGGTCTAAACATCTCTAATTCTTTCCTAACCTACGCCTACTTATGGTAACACAGCTCATCTAGGTGTATTTTAGCCATCTCGATCATTCGAGCCCCACAAACCTTCATACATTAACTTATCTTTCTTAAATAAAACCTTACACCCAACTTCATTTCCAGTGGCAGTATTGCCTACCAAACATGAAAAACAAAATGAAGGCATCTATGATCAAAAATTTTCTATATCCTCTACCCAAAAAGTCACAGGATAAGGAAGAGCTATGTGTTACATAGTAGCCAGATGTTTTTTTTTCCTTCACGTTCCCCAGTGGAACATAGGGCTTCAAGCTAGTGGCCCGAAGTTTCTGTAGCAGTGTTTATTTTACAGGATGGGGTTGCTAGCCTCATGACCAACCTTTTCTCTTCGTCAGCATTATTTCTGGCTTAGCGAGGTAAAGGAGTGCGTCGGCCGGGGATCGAACCCCGGACCATGTGCATGGTTGGCGAGCGTCCTAACCACTATACCACCGACGCACAAAAACCTGGGAGTACTGGACAGCTGTTTCGTCCTAGTTTGGGACTCTTCATCAGTACGCACCCACCGGGATTCCAACCCAGGACCTTCCGGTTACAAGGCGAGCTCGTATACCATTAAGCTACTGGGACCCAGCCGGATGTTACGTCTGCTCAATAAATGACGCATATTGGTATATGTCGAATGAGCCTTCTGCGGCTGTGCTAAGATTTTGTCAGCAATCATCCTATTAAGGTTGACGTAACTTCCAACTAGTGAGGTGACTGACACATTCAACTATTTTACTTTCTATCCTTAAAATAGGAGTTGGTGTTAACTACTCCCATAGCATCTTCTTACATCACATAGGAATGAACAGTATCCCGAACGAACATAGATCCTAATTAATATTCAGACTGCATTTTGGCAGTATCTTTACCTAAAGGTTAATATCATATGCGTAACAAGACCTGCTCTTGGTAGTAAGACAGTTTTTAAACGGTCAAAGTCAGCGTCATGTATGAAAATAAATAAAAACAGTGACGCTGGGCATTCCTAGTGTACACTAATGATTATTGTCACTTCAGACGAGAACTTTATTTGAGCCCTAACACATCTGCACGAATTTGAGTAGAGTTCCTTAAAGGAAATGGAAGCGCGTGGATGGATATTACCCCCCGACGGTCCACACTGCAGGAGAGCAGAGTGCACTGACTAGCACAATACACTTCTTCAATGATTTCTTCACAGAATCAAATAACACCTTCAGATTAGTAAGCCGACAGGTATCACTAAAGCCTCGATTAACGACCTAATCTTAAGTCTTGGGTTACTAATTATCTTTTTTCATACAGACAGAACACGCCTGATGCCCTGTGACTACTGTTTCGGAAAGAAAGTGTAACTGAAATTAAGTAATTATGAGAATCATGAAGTCTTTCTTTATTTAATTTAGGTTCAAGAGGCCTGAATACGAGCAATGACCTTATTGAGCATTGTCAGTAAATAACAAGACTTTCTAATCTTGAGAAGAAAGGAATTGCTGCATAGATTTTTCACTACTATTTAGCTGAAAGATTAAGACATACTTTGAAGCGACCGACGAAAAAATAAACTGTCTTTTATCCTTTAAAGTTTAAATATGCCAAATGGACAGGAAAAACCCACATAACTGACCTGCTTGTATCTGGCGTAAAGGTATAGTAACACATTTGAATCCAGAGTATTAACTATTCTGGGAAGATACGCTGCAGCTTGTTCAAAACAACTTTCGGCTGAAAGGTTGTCCAGTAGATCGGCCTAAACGCATGGGTCGATAAGTTAAATTATTCTATTTGAAAACAGAAACAGAACTACACGTAGTTGGTTATGTTTGTATTAGCACAAAAAATCAACGAGTAATTACATACAATTAGCGAAAAAGTAACAGATAACAAGATCCATTAAAAGGGAATTAAGATCTCAATCTAAATGTAAAAAAGGCACATTCATCATATGAATATGGGTGTTATTTAATAAAATAATCACCTGAAAGACTATATGAAATAAACGGTATGTTGAAAGTTAGTGCAATGAAGCTAAGCAAGATCAAAGTCTTCTAAATGTACTATATGCTTTACAGTATACATCAATTAGGAGCTACTTGAGTCTTCTGGAGGAGGAAAAGACAACTCGTAATTAGATTTCCAGAAAGAGAAACTTGAAAATGTAGACAAATCAACAGATACAACGTCCATTGAAGGATTGGATGAGTGTTTAGAGGCTGACGTCGACTTTTCACCCTTGAGATTTAAGTCACATTCTACTGGTGATGAAATTGATATAGCTTGCGAACTGCATAAAGACGGGAAATAAAGATCCACTGAGTCACCTAACTCCTGATATGTTGTACTTCTGACATGCTGATATTCATTACGAACTTCCCCACGTGGGTTAATTGTAAAAATATGACACAGTTGAATTCCAGCTTCCTGATATGCAAAGACATCGTTTACTTTGTTACCAAACCCTGCGTAAAGAGGGCAAGTACCCTTGGGGAAGAGATCACATACATCTTGCAAACACTGTGTTTTAAAAATTTCAGGTTTATTGATAATAACTTCTTGGTGGAAAGCATGGAGAAGGGAATTAGGAGATAGTAAAATAGGTCCGTCTGGTAGCCTGGATGCCGAGTCCTGGACGACTTGTCGCAAATAGCTTCTTGTTATCCCTGCTTGGCCAAGTGCTCGAGCCGATAAGTACACAAACTGATAACCATTATTTCGAATACGGTTGTACAATCGAGCAACTCCGGGATGTGTCCAGTCGTGACCCAACATAGGTAGGAGATGTCCAAGGAGATCGCTGCGTGTAATGGTACCATCAACATCCGAAACAACTATCTTGTCATACCAATGCCAATAGTAAATGGAAGCTGAGCATGTACAAGTTCCTTGGTACTTTGTAGTTAAGCGGAATTCTACATCGTTTCGACCAGGCTTCAGTTTTAATTTGGCTACTTCGCTTGAGGAAAGCTTGTTGATCCTGGTAACTGTTTGGTTACTCTGTTCCTAAAAGTATAAATTAAGACTATCAGGGTAACTTACCGGAGTTGGTTCCGAACAGCTGCAGTTAGAATTCTGTGGTTTGTCCTCTTCTTTTTTAGATGGTATAACAGGTTCCGGGTCTGCAGTTACAGTCTGTGTATAACTAGTGCCCCAGCTAAACCATGAAGTACGCCGAGACTGCTTTTTGGGGAGATATTGGCTCTCTAACCTTTGCAAAGTCAAATAAGGCAACTGCGTTTGAAACGCAAGTACACTAACTATAGAAGGAGCAGCTATTTGCCAGTTGCAATAACGGCCATTGAAATAGACCACAAGATTCGGGTTGGACAGAATAGCATTGGGCTCACGAATAAATTCTTCGTAAGAAACTATGTGTTCTAAAAACTTATCCTCAGAACAAGGTTTGTCGGGTGACAAACCACCACACAATGAAAGTCTCAAGCTTGCAATCTGTGGACTGACAGGCGATATGCTCCTAGGAGTGTGCTCATTATCGGATCGATAACCGTAATCTGCATATCCACTATCGGTTGCATGTATTGAACCATAACTTTGGCTATGACTGGATGGATTAACATGAGATGGAGGGTATATGTAAGCTTCTTTAATATTTTGATCTTGCTGTGTAACCAGTTCCTCAAGGTATAACCCCTTCCCACATGGGTCATTGACTTGCATTGTCCCATCATCTCTAACGACACTTTTGTCTGTGTTTGATATATCTGAACTATTAACAGACTGGCATTTTTTTGGGTCTTCAGAACCCCAGTTCCAGCTATATTCCCTCACAGCAACTTTAGAACTTTCGTCAAGCTGGCTATCAGAAACGAAGTTGTTACTCATAGAATTCCGACACCTCAGTGAGTCCTTTATTGATTCATCCAAAGTTTCACAATCAGAAGAAACTTCGTAATCATTTATCTCATCAATATTCTCTTCTATTAATTTAGATTCCGTACCAGGTTCACTCATGGCTGAGTCTCGGCGAACTTTTCTCGGGTGCCGACGCATGGACAGCCCAGACCAAGTATCATCATACGCAAAACCTGGGCAACCAACTGTGTCTGATGGTAAGAATTCGTCGGTTACTGAACCTGAAGAATCCACGAAGTACGCGTCACCATCACTTCCCAAACACATTCTTAAGAAATCGACAAATTCACCGTTGACATAAATTTCCACAGTCTTATCAGCCGGAGATATAGCTGTTAGCTTTCCGAACCTGACATGGAATGGACCACAGGTAAAAGAGCCATCCTGTTGTTCCACAACAATTACATCGATAGCTCCAGTGAGGGTCGCAGGGTTAATATCATTATAAGCACCTTTGATTCCAGACAGTAAGCGGCCCAAAGACTTCCTTTGTAACTATTATGATGAAGAAATACAAGAACCTACCATGACATCATTTAAACGTGCTTTACGGTTAACACCTAAAAAGTAGATAGTTTCTCCTTGTTCTAACCAGTGGCATTTAGAACGTCATGAAAACCATCCACCGTATCAGATAAATAAAGCTTTGGTAATCTCGTGAAAATAAATATGAAGTGTTTACTACCAAGAGGAATGAAACATAAAAGTGCAACGAAAATAATTACGTTCAAACTCCCCTCGAAATCTGTAAGGCCACATACATTTCCAATATCCAATATCCAATATCCTGATTACGAGCTAGTATAAACCAGTGATTTCTTTGAGCTCGCTTCTTGATTTTAAGGTAGAGGTTCCAGATCTTCGGTGAACTTATGCGTAGTAAATCCCGCCACTCGACTGCTTTAGCTCTGGTAGACTCCAGGAGGAGTGATGCGAGGATTGGTCAAGATTGTGGTTTGTAGTGTGCAGTATGTTAGGACTCAGCTGCTGCCGTGAATGGAGTTTGACCTAACACCCGTCGGTCATTCGGTATAGTCATAAAAGTAGAGTAATAATAATAATAATAATGATAATGATAATAATAGGTTGTAGTGTAGATAATATAGGTTGAGATAAGTGAAATAATAAAGAAAGAAAGAAAGAAAAGATAGAGTAGTCGGCACAGTGGGAGAAGACAGGACGGGTCGTGAAGATTTAGCTTGTATGCTTATCCATTGACAATGTGGTTTCAAATTTTAAGAGGGTAAGCCATTGAGACACAAACCATGCATTTCTGCATGATTGTCCAGCTTCCGCTTAAAAATCTCCACAGATGGAGCTGTAGTTACGGCCGCTGGTAAAGCGTTCCAGAGACGGCAAACTCGAAGCGAGAAT